>APFE031335908.1:0-42696 GCA_000404065.3 Pinus taeda
ACAACATTGTAAAATACATTTAAAAAAAATTCAAATAAACATTGAATTTTTAAAAACACGAACCGTCCTTTATTATTTTTTCCAAAAATTTAACAACTTTTCCATTTTTCTAAAATAAACTCTCGTGAATTATATTTTTCTTGATTTTTTTTTGTTGTTGGAAAAATACTCATGAATTATACAGTTTGAGCATGAATTATACAGTGTGAGTGAGCCGAATGGTTAAGAACATATGTTTCCTCCTAAGAGGTCATATGTTCAAAACCAGAGAGGATAGGGTATTGTATGCCTTCATAGATTTGACAATCAAATTACTAGACAATCCCTTGTCCCACAAACAAAAAAAACTCATACACCAATTTATAACGTCTACACCAATTTATCATGTCTTACTTAACCATAACTTTAAAATTAAATAATAATAAACTTCTAAAAACACCCATCACCATTTACTGATTTTCCCAAATTTTTAACAACCTATCCATTTGATTTTGAGTGCTTTCTCATTTTATACAACTTCATCCATTTTTTTTTTTAAATTTTTTCATCACGGAACAAGTAAAATTTAATTATATATTCTTTTTAACATTTTCACTTTACAGATAAAGTAAAATATTTACCAATAATATACATTTATTTTAAGAAATTTTACTTTACAGAAAAGTAAATTTAAATTTTATCCAAAATTTGAAAAGAACGATTAATGATCCCTATCCTACAGTGAACAAATCAAGTAGTTAAATGCACGGATGGATGGAGTTGCTGGAACCTCAACTGCTCTTTCAACTTTCTGTCGGCTGTCGTGTTAACTTGTGGGCCACACGATGAATGGAAGCCACTGTACCGTTGCGTACCTTGTGGGCCTGATGATTACAGAAAGCTACAGAAGCCGCTGTAAACCACTCCAGCATTGTTTAGCGTCAACTTTAACATGGAAGACTGGGATACGGGGCCATTGAATCCCCTTCGGTGTTATCTTCCTAATTCCACAGCGCATTAGTTAAATTAGCCATATAATTTTTTAGTGGCAGACAGTGAACAGAGCATGAGGGAGTTTCAAGCCTTTTTCTCTATTTCCCATTGTGGAGGACCAGATACTTCTCTGTGCAGATTGAAGAAGCATTTATGTTCATGTGGGTAATATTAATCCTGACATCTATTGCTGTAAATGGATGGAAAACGAGTCTGGATAGTCAAGCCAAGGCGAATACTGCTTTGGGGTGCTGCATTAACAGGTTCACTTGTTCTGGGTTTGTGTTTTCTAACCTTCAATGCAGTCATTGTGTTGCCCGAGTGGATCCATTTCCCTGGTTCCATGGGCTTGTTTAAGAAATCCGAAGTATTTGAATCCACTGAGGACATTGAATCCAGAGACAAAATGCAGACTTCGCTTTCCAATTCCTTATTGCCTCCATTAACTCTGAACTCGTCTGCAGAGAAAGAGGAAGGCCAGGCAAAAGGAATGAGTGCATTTAATGATAAAATGAATGGACCCATTTATATTAGGACCAGTCCACCTGTGAAAAAGAATGGCGAGTTTAGGGCGCTCAGCCCCAGCCCTAGCTCCAGCCCTGTGGTTATTCCATACATTAATACCACAGTTATTGCTTCTTCAAGCCCTTCCCCTACTGCTGGGGTGAGTGAAAGCATTTTAGGTCCCAGCAAGCCCAGAACTGAAGTGGGTCATATTGAAAGTTCAAGCAGAGACAGTGTGAAGAATCTGGCACCGGTACCCAAGGCAAAGAGTGGGATGATGACTCTATGCAATATATTTGATGGAAAATGGGTTCTTGACAACTCCTATCCCCTGTATCGGACAAGGTCTTGCCCCTTCATAGATGAAGCATTCGACTGTGAAGCAAATGGTAGACCAGATTTGGATTATATGAAATGGAGATGGCAACCTCGAGACTGCAATCTTCCAAGATTCAATGCTACCGACATGCTAGAACAATTAAGAGGCAAGCGGCTTGTTTTTGTTGGGGATTCCATCAATCGAAACCAATGGGAATCCATGCTTTGTCTTCTAAGTGAGGTTGTTCCTCACAAGAGATGAGTATATGAAACTCATCATCGAAAAATAACGAAAGGAAAAGGATTCTATACCTTCATGTTCATGGATTATCATTGCACAATTGAATTCTACGTTACCCACTTCTTGGTCCAAGAGGGCAAGGCTAGAATTGGAAAGAGAAGAAGACAAACTCTGCGGATCGACAGGATTGATAAAGCTTCCTCTAAGTGGAAAGGAGCTGATATTCTGATATTTAATTCTGCACACTGGTGGACTCACTCCAAGACATCAGAAGGGTACTTCCTAGAATCTCTTCAGATGGTACAACTTTGCTTTATGGATGTTGAGGACATTCTCAACTATATCTAATTGCAAACATTTTAGGGAGCTGCAAAAATATCTTCTTCTTTGTGCCTAATGTTCTCATAACATTGGATACTGACAAACGAAATTACTATGAGGAAGGAGGCCAAGTGCATCCCTATTTTGATGTTCTGCTTGCTTTCAGAAGGGCGTTGATGACATGGGCATCATGGGTAGACACACATGTAGACCCTAGAAAGACTCATGTCTTCTTTTGGAGCTATTCACCATCACATTTCTGGTGAGACAGTCTGACTATTTGCTTGCATTGTTGAGGATGCTATATTTTTCTTGCATCCTGTCTATTGTAGCTTAATACTTTAAGTTGGCTGGAAACAGGGGTGGACAATGGAATTTAGGGGGAAGATGTGTGGGTGAGTCCCAGCCTATCTTCGATGACACATTAGTGGGTTATTATCCTGTACAGATGAAAATAGTGGAGGAGGTAATAAAACAAATGAAAACACCAGTAACTTTCTCGAATATCACAAAGCTGACAGAATTTCGAAAAGATGGTCACCCTTATATGTATGGTAGATGATTGGCTGAAAATAAAATCTTGAATTCTCAGCATTGCAGCCACTGGTGTCTGCCCGGAGTTCCTGATTCTTGGAATGAGTTACTGTAAGCAAAAAAGACACAAATCAAACCCCTTATTTGGAATTGAAGCCTGATTTGGTATTTTTGAAGGAGTGTTTAATTTAAACTGTCCTAGTATCGTTCTCATCACCAATCCTGAATTGTGAGTTGCTGGCAAGTTTGGAAGTGAGGAATAGGGCATGTGTCTTTGTTGCAGAACCTGGTGGTGCATTTATATATCAAACACCCATATAGCAGTTGTACCTACTGTCAATAAGTTTGGTTTCAAGGAGCTGAATGCCGACTGTGATTAATGCCTGCTTTCACCCTCTAAGAGAAATCATTTCAAGTTTTAGCTTCTAGTTGTATTACATATGAGATTTCTCACAACTTGGTAGTTCTTATTTACCAAATAGAGAGCACTGTGGTAATGAATTTTCATGGCAGAGATTAATGAAAGCTTTGTGCCATTTTTCTTGGCTATCTATATGTAAGCCGTTTCTCTTATAAATATTGGAGGTTAAGATATGTTAAAATATCAATTTTGCACTTGATTCTGTTAATGTTGGTCTTTTAGATTAAATTCAAGCGAGTTTAACTGAAAAAAATTACTTAATTTAACTCTCTTCAAGTAGTTCCTGTGGTGTTCTATGTCTTGTACAAAGATCTATGTCTTCAGTGTAGCTTGCACAACAGTTAGCAGGCAATGGAATAACAAGATGTACCTTTGTTGTTCAGTATGCCAATCAGGTCTTTGAGTTTTAGTTTTTGTGTTGAATGCAATTCTAGGTGCAACTTCTCTACGATCACCTCTATACTCACCATTCTTCTGAAGGCATGTGAAGTTGGTGTTGTTTGTAGAAACTAGAAATGGCAATATCAAAGCCTCCATTCTAGATTGGTCCACTGCTTGGCTGCTTGCTTGCAATGCTAATTGAGTAGACAGAGTTGTATTTAATAGAGGCACTCCATATTTTTTATGAAGTTGAGTTTATCTTCTACCCTGAGGATCATAGCCTTTGAGATTTGTGGGTTTATGTTGAGTGAATTCTAGAAGCAGTTTCCAAGTATTCTTGGAGATATTATGTTGGGAATGTTCCTGTACAAGTCACAACACTAATGAAGTAATTGAAAGTGGTGTGTGACTATGGCATTTATGTGTCTCATTGAACCAATTTATGACATTCATGGAGTCTCTAAATATCTGAAGAATACAACATTCTTTTTCAATAGGAAAAGATAATAAAAGTCTTTGTGCTAGCAACGTTGCATAGTTGCTTGAGCCCCTGCCCAAACCAATTTGATGCTTGAAGAACTGTTGTTCCTATAAGTAAAGGAATTCCGCTCCTCCACAAACTCTGCTTGTAAGAGAAGTCCCATCAAAATATGCTTAAAGAATGGAGAAATTTGTAACTTCAGTTGATATAACACGCAGAACATGGGCAAAGTCTGAGGATGGAATGAGATAATAGACTACAAGGACCTCTGCAACCAGTTAGTCAGGGGAAGAGGGTTGGTTATGGAAGATAGCCTTGTTCTTGGCTAGCCAAACTCCCTAACAACAATTGGGGGGATATTCCTAAGTTACATATCATTTCACTGTTCCCACCAAGATTTCAAGCGTCAAGAAAAGTTTCACCAAGCCTAATAACACCACATCCAAGATTATTTTGGTAAACTGGTCATATACCCAGCGTGAAAGGGCAGGTCAAAAATAGCTGAATCATCAATCACCAAGATAGCAATCATCGAGATCACCAAATCCGTCATGTACACTGTAAATATTGACATGAGGAATGTATTTTGTTTAAACTTGTATTATAGATAGATTGCAGTGGCTATAGGATCTTAATCCTGAATACCATGTTCTTTCTAATCTGAAAGATTTAAATGTATGGCGGCTTGGTGGATATCCTTGAGCTCATGGATGGCGGCTTGCCTTAAACAGCTTCAAGAGACGAGCTTCAAGGTCATCAGGTGTGTGCTTAATATATCTCTCAAAGTGTCTGCCATTTTCCAAAGATCCCCTGAATCTGCCCAAAAAAGACCGATAGGCTGGTATTATCTTCTCTATGATGGATTGCCTAAGCTCCTCTTGGAGTTGCACATCCGGCACCATCCAAGTTGAATGCTTCCTGAGCACATCCTCAATTGCATGATTGCAACCCTTGAATTTATCTAAGAGGGCGTGTTGTGACATCTCACTCACATGGGTCCCCTCATCTCTCAAACAATCGAGGACCTTCATCCAGGCCCCTCGCTTGTAATTCGCCGCATACTGCCTCACCTTGCTTTGATTCTTGGTCAACCAGCCATGCCCTAATAGCCCTAAAAGCTCTGAATCCTTGATCTTATTGACAATGTAATTAATATTGTTCATGAGAAATAGGTCTGAGAGAGAAACATCCTTGTAGAGCTTAGCTGTTGTATCTAACTTACACTGTAGAATGATGATAATCCAACCCAGTCTCACAGACAGAAGAGATGTCGGGCTGCCTGGTTCTTCATCATCCCAATCCAAGTCTTCAAACAACCCCATGAGACCATCAGGGAACGCCTTGGGGATATTCATGGGGACATTAGCTGTAATCTTCATGAGGGCCTCCTTGTAATCGGACATAAAACTCAGATAATTCATCACATATCTTGTAAGTGGATGAATTGTCCCGCCGAGAATAGAGGTCTTTGAGTTCTCCCAGTGGACTGCATTTTCAAATTCTATAAAAATTCCCCAGGCTGCCTCCCCAAGCCAAACGAGGATGCCAGAGGCCTGTGTCCTCATGCCTACACAAAACTCCTGGCAATAAACAGTGTCTATGTTGGGCATAAGCTTCGACAGAGAGTCATACATGTCCAACACCTCGAACAACCTGTCGCTCGATTTTCTGCCCATACCTAGCGGAGGGTACCTGGGTTTGGAGCTACAGAGTGGAATTGCAGAGCTCCGGGCACCGAGTCGAGGAGGAAGGTGAGTGAGGAAGCAACTGCGGATCGTACCTCCTTAATCTGAATTGGAACTGTCCCCAATCTGTCAAGCGATGTCAGGATTTACACAGCGATCGGATCCATTGTCAGGGAATGTCAGGTTTGCGACGAAGGAGGGTGGCGGAGCTAAGGGAGGATGGCGGAGCTAGGGGAGGGTGGTAGAATGGCTAGCGGCCGGAGCCGGATGATTTTCCTGCTGGTGCCAGAAAACGGACCATTCTACCGCCTAGGTAGACTACTCCTCAACTCGAATGTCATTTATTGTTACAGAGTAATAATTCAATAACTACACATACTTAATAGCATGCTCAATAAGTAATATCAATATTTTTTTACTAAATTGTATAATATGGAGTTGTTCTCTCACCATTCCTTGCACATGTGTATACTTCTAAGCCTCGCCTTTAAATATATTTTAAACTACACATTTAATAAATAATCTCAATACTCTATTACGAAATAACGGAATATAATATGGAGTTGTTCTCTCACCATTCCTTGCATGTGTATACTTTTAAACATGGACATAAATATATTTTAAACTACACATTTAATAAATAATCTCAATACTCTATTACTAAATTATACAATAGGGAGTTGTTCTCTCACAATTCCTTGCATGTATATTCTTCTAAACCTTCACATAAAAATATTTTTTTAGGTTAGCATGCATAAATTATATCGAGTGGAGAATATGTAGTTCACATGGGGAGTTATGATTATTCAATCCTACACTATTTTCTATCATCTACGGTGTCATATACTACTCTTGGATATATTGTTCTACAATTAAGGTTATTTCATTATTTTCATAATATTTAGATTGATTTCATTTATTTTTTCATTAAGATGGAGTTAAAAACATATAATATTTTTGACAAGATTACAGATATTTTAGGCATTTTATTTAATTTTTTTTGTTCATTATAAAATATATTCTTTTCAAACTATGAACTTTAAATTTTAATGTCATTCTTATGAACATAGATATCAATTTAGAGTTGGAGCAATTTGGAATGGAGGAAGCGATGAAGGAAAACGAGTAGGGTTAGGGTTTCAGAATGGGTTGCCTCTCACAGACCTAAACCTGGGACAGGGAGCAGGGGAGTCCTGCAAACACCTGCATCTGATCAGAGAAGTGAAGAGTGCAAAGACGAGTGGAGGACGGGAGATAGTAGGCAATTGGAACTAACAAAGAAATGGCAGACGGAGACGGGAGGGGAGAGATCCCCTCCTATCAAAGTGTAGAAATAGGTGAGTCAAGAAAAAATGAGGCGCATGGGAGCACCAAAAAAAGCTACAAAGATATTTCAGTCACGGGGGCTCGCTGGCAAGCAAGTTTGGGAAGTAGAAGCCTACCTAGAGCAAAAAAAAACCCAGGTTTGTAATCCCTAACAACAAACTCAAAGAGTATAGAGGATACATGAAATATCATGCTTTGATTTATAAGTTTGTAGGGATCTAGTCGTCTGAGAAGGATCTCGCCAAATGGATACAACAGAGATGGAAGCCCAAGGGACACATAGACCTAAAACTATGGGCAAAGGGATTTTTCATGGTCATTTTCGCTAACTTGGAGGGCAAGGAGAGGGTTTTTGAGGGAGGACCCTACTTCCTGAATAAAGTTGGTCTATTTATGAGGCACTAGGAGGAATGCTACAACCCAGACAAAGAAAAAATGCTAGCGACACCTATCTGGGTCAAACTGTTCGGACTTTGAATCGAGTTCTGGGATCCAAATATCCTGGAAGGAATAGGAAACACAATTGGAACATTTCTCAAAGTAGATGAGACCACTAAAAGAGGAAGATATACATCCTATGCCAAGATATGTGTATATATAAATATCACAGAATCGCTTCCAAAGTATATTGAACTAGATTATCATGATGAGGTCTGACAACAACTAGTGGATTATGAGCATATCCCATTTTTTGGTAGAAGATGCCATGAATATGGTCATCTCATCAAACAATGTCCTTTGAATACATTTGGAGAAGTAGCAGGAGTTGGAGAGGAAGAGAAGAAGGAAACAGAGGAAAACAAGGAGGACGAGGAAGGTTTCAAAGAAGTGCTTAATAGAAGGAAACCTCAAAAAGGAGCGGTCCCTCCAAAACCACCTGTCAAAATAGTAATCCCAGAAAAGCTAATCAAGTTCGGGGTTCTTCAGGAAGAGGAAATGGAAACAGAAAGGGAGGATAACGAAGAAGAATCAGTGGAGCTTTCAAAAAAGGAAAAAGGACAAGACACAATGCAAACAAATTTGGAATAGGAAAAGGAAGGAGAAAGCATAGGAATGCCTCAAGACCAAACCTAAATCAAGATAGATCCATAAAAGGACAAAGGGAGCGAAGAGGAACAAGTTATGAGGAGACTTCTACATGAATGGAGGCACTTAGATGAAAGATTCATACCGGAAGAACAAAAGCAATTATACAAGGACATGTTTCAAAAATATAAGGAGAAAGGAGTGGTAGCCATAGCAAACCAATGAAAACAACTAGGAGCACAGCGAGGCCAAGGCATAGAATTGGGAAATGCAAGAAAAGGTGGAAGAAACCGGGGAAGAAGACCTATGAGTGAGACCATCCAAATGGTTGGAGAGATGTTGGTTAATTCAGGAAGAGTCATTCCTCTTTCAGAGGTATTCTAACAACCCCTCAACTTGTTAAAATCATAATTACAACATGGAATATTAGAGGGTTGAACAGTAAGGGGAAATAGAGATATCTAAGAGACAGGTTGAAACAAGATAAACCTAGCATAATGATAATTCAAGAAACAAAGATTATTGAACAAAAATTGAAAGAGATAATCAGTAGATTCAATCCTCATTATGAAATAATGGGTCAGGATGTCTTAGGTAGTGGAGGGGGGCTGGCAATTCTTTGGAAGCCAGAGGAAGTTCAATTTGAAAACTGGGTAAGCATGCATCAAATTATTTTAGGCAAATTCAAGAATATAGGTTCTCGGGAATGGATCCTTCTCACTGGGGTATACGCCCCCCATCTAACGGGAGAAAGCAGAAGCTTTCTTCAGAACGTGGGAACAATCTGAAGCTTATTCCCAGATTCACCATGGATTGTAGCAGGTGATTTCAACATGATGACATCCCTCGAGGAAAAACAAGGAGGCCTGAGAAGAACAGATCCAGATATGGAAGCCCTTGAATATATGAAAACATAACAAATACTGGTGGATATTCCCTAAATAAGTGGGACTCACACATGGAATAACAAATATTTATTATAATAATGATCCTACCAGGGTTGGGTTCAGACCATTGGCTGATCCGACTAGAAATTGACATTAGAGCTAGTCCAAAAAAATAGCCTTTTAGGTTTGAGGGCCTCTGGCTCAGAGATCAGAACTTCATGAAAAAAGTGGAAGAGTGGTGGAATCAGAGCCAACAAAGGGGAAGAAGCAGAATTCATACATTCTAATTAAAATTAAGGGAACTCAAGGAGAAGATTAAAAAATGGAATAGAGAAGAATTTGGGAACATATTCAAAGATCAGCAGCTTCTAGACCAGAAAATGAGAACTCTGCAGCAAGAAATAATATCAGAAGGCAGAAGCAAGGAAAGAACCAGAGAAGAAGGGATATTGATAAGTCAAATTGAAGAATGAAGAAAACAGGAGGAGATTTTATGGAAGCAAAAGTCAAGAGTGAACTGGCTGAGAGAAGGAGAAAGGAATACGAAATTTTTCCATCAAGCCATGATTCAACAGCGACAAAAAAATAGAATTTTCTCCATTCAAAATGAAGAGGGACTTCGCCTAACCCAGCAAGAGGAAATGGAACAAACTCTAGTTGGTCATTTCAAAGACCTCCTTATGGAACCCCAAATGAATAGAGAAGAATCTATTGGAAGGATATGCACTGAAATTCAGAGTATGATCACCAGAGACAAGAACATAGCCCTTATGAGAGCTGCAACCCTAGAGGAAGTGGAAGAGATTGTGAAAGGGATGAAGAAGAATAACGCTCCATGACCAGACAAATTTACACTGGAATTCTACCAAGCGGGCTGGAAATTCTTGGGGCATGACATTCTGGAGGTGGTAGAAGAGTCACGAAGAAATCAAAATGTATTTCCTAGTCTAAACTCAACCCTCTTGTCTCTTATTCCTAAAACTACTAAATATGAAACTGCCAACAGTTTTTGACCCATTTCTCTTTGTAATGTAATTTATAAGATTATAGCCACTCTGATGGCCAAACAATTGAATCCAATTCTATCTAGCATTATCTCTCTGGAACAGACTGGGTTTGTGGAAGGGAGGCAGATCCTAGATGGCTTGGTGGTTTCTCTGGAAGTGGTGCATTCTTTGAAATATAAGAAGGAAGTGGGAATGCTGATAAAACTGGATCACTCAAATGCATATGACCGTCTGAACTGGGAATACCTTAAATCATTATTAGCACCATTTAGGTTTTGCAATAGGTGGATAAAGTGGGTTTATGATACGATTTCCACACCAAATTTATCCCTTCTTTTGAACTGAATGCCAACTTCATCTTTCAATGCTATAAGAGGGCTGAGACAAGGGGATCCTCTATCCCCATTTCTATTCATCATTGCGGCATAAGGATTGAGAAGATACATCAAAAAGGAACATAGAGAAAGGAAAATTAAAGTGTTGTGGTTAGAGGGAAACAACCTACTGATTACCCACCAGCAATTTGTAGATGATGTTATGCCTTTTTGTGCAGTCTCCATAAGAGAAGTAAAAAGAGCAAAAATAATCCTTGACCTTTTCATGGAAGCTTTAGGTACACAAATTAATAAGGAGAAATCCTGTACATTCCTTTTTAATACTCCAGGTATTTTCAAATCCCACCTAACTAGAATACTGGGCTTCCACTCTAGGGAATTACCCACAGAATACTTAGGTACCCAATTAGCCCCAAACCCTTTAAAGATGGTGAATTGCAAACATACCATTGAGAAAATTAAGAATAGATTGGCAAATTTCTCCTTTCGAACTCTGAATATAGATGGAAGAGTAGTGCTTCTCAGATCGGTCTTACAAGCAATTTCCATCTACCTTCTTTCGGCAATGGTTGTTCCCAAAGGGGCATGTACCAAAATGGCAGAGATATTCACAAAATTCATCTTGGGAGGGCCAAAGCAACAAAAGTAATGGGCTCTGATATCTTGGAAAGGTCTGACAAAAAGTAAAGAAGAAGGGGGATTAGGTCTAAGAGACACTTATACCTTGAACTAATGGGAGAAAAGTTGTGGTGGAGATGGATGAGGGGAGGAGGAGACCTATGGAAAAGAATTTGGACACAAAAATACAACGTGCCCACACTGAAGGTATCCTAAGACTGGACGAAACGCTAAGAGGTTCCACAATATGGGACATGGTCAGTCGAAATAGAGATATTATATCCAAACATGCATTTTGGGAAATACAGAATGGAAACTCTGCTAAATTCTGGGATGAAGCTTGGCAGCAAAGAGAGAAATTGAAGGAGATGCGGGGCCTTAGAAACACCTGCCAGAAAGTAGAGGAGGAAGGTCTAAATTATGTAAGCAAGTTTTGGAGATAAAGAAAGCCACGAGGAGACCTAGAGAACCTGGAAGAAGCTGGAAGTGTGGGATAGACATATAGATACTAAATAAAGAGAGCTATATATAAGAGAAATGATGTCAAGGAGAATAACTATCAGAATTGGCCCAAATATATTGAGATGGGGTTGATCCACGAAGGGAACCTTCACGATTAAAGAAGCTTACCATCTAACCATACAACAGGGGCAAGACGACAATGCACCCATGTGGAAACAAATATGGCAAAATAACTGGTGGCTGAAAGTAACTCTGTTTTTATGGTTAGTAGGTAAAGGTCGCATTTTGACATGGGATCAACTTCAAAAGCATGAATTCCAAGGACCCTCCAGATGCTACTTATGGAAGCAGGACCAAGAAACACAAGGACATCTTCTAAACTCATGCCTGCTCACTCAGTAGCAATGGGAAGAAATCAGGAAACTATTTGGGAAGAAAAACAAAGATCCTGACAACATTAAAGAACCATTAAACAATTGGGGCGAGGTCAATTCTGAAGAGTGGTGGTTAGAAGACCCTAGATTTCAGCGGTGGGGTTGAATATGTGGATGATATGGAAAGAAAGAAATCAGAGAATATTTCAAAACAAGGAAATGTCTCCAGAGTTGATCTGGAAAAGAACCCAAAGCCATATAAGATAAACTATGCTTTCTCGAACATGGAATCAAGAAGATTGGAAAGCAACTCCGGAAGAAGAAGAGATCTTGGCATTCCTAAACTTAGAACAAGGAATTGTTCACCCCAAGATGAGAAACTATCATTGCGGAAACTTGGAATCAAGAAGGTTGGAAAGCAACTCCGGAAGAAGAAGTGATCCTGGCAAACTTAGAACAAGGAATGGTTCACACCCAAATGCAGAAAGAACCAAAAACTCACAACCATAACTCTGCCACTTTCAATTGTCCACAAGAAGGCTTCATCAAACTAAACTTTGATGGAGCCTCTAAAGGGAATTCGAGGTCAGCAGTGTTTGGAGGCATTTTCCAGGATAATCAAGGGCGAACAAGATGGGTTGATGTAGATCATGGGGGTACTATGAGAAACAATGAAGCAGAGCTAATGGCATTATATCAAGGATTAATAATAACGATCCAAAATGGATACAATAATCTGGAAAAAGAGGGCGACTCAAAGCTAGCGATAGAGATGCTGAGCAAACTTAATAATGGCAAGGATTGGGAGAAAGTGGCGCAAAGGTAGAGGAAGATGGACCTAATTCAAGACCTGACAAAGCTCATAAAGTTCATTGAGTATAAGATCATAAATAATGTTAGAAGGGATGGTAATAAGGCATGAGATTTCCTTGCTAATTGGGGTTGTTGTGAACTAGCGGGCAAGGTAGACAGTATATGGCAGACACATTTGGAAAGTCAAAGATGGGAGCCTCTCGAAACAATCATTACCTAGGATAATAATGAGTACACAAACCCAAGGTAATGGATACATGTGGCCCCTGATCAGGGTAAGAGAAAAGGAAAAGACATTTAACAGGACAACGCAAGGGAGAAGCTAGCGAGGCTAGCCACCAAACATTCTAATAATAATTCAATGGTACATGGGGGCATCATGTAGGCCTGCTGGAATCTTGAGCCACCGAGGTGACAGGGGAGTGGAGGAAGAGGGAGTAGGAAATGGTGGCCGAATATTAATTGGATGCAGAATAGATGGGAGAGGATTAATGAGGATGGCTAAGGGAGGAAGAGAGACCGACACTCAACAAAGGAAGGAGAAGACTGGAGTTAAGTGAGAGTTGGATTCTTCTGTGTCAGAGTGAAAATCCAAGCATGTTTTCTCAGTGCTAATTCTTACATCCCTTTCAACATTTTGTAGTATGATTGGTGGGGGGATGAGGGGGCAATAGGAACTGCTGGGAGAGGGAGAAGGTTGCGTGAGTCTGCAACCCTCACTACAGTGCATAACATGAAGCTGGAGGGGGGCAAGGTGAGGAATGTAGAGGGAGAATCTTACATGGTAAAGAACCGCGATGACCATAACGAAAACCTGGCATGGTTCTGTAGGTGCTAGGTACAGGGGCAGGCCGAAGAGGTTAAGCCAGCAATCTGGGAGGCATAAAAGATTAGAAAGGGTATACACATATCTGGCCCAAGGGGAGGGAACTCGGGGAGCAACCAGACCATCGGGAGAACCTGGAGTGGGGAGGGAAAAATCTGGGGCAGGGATACTCAAGAGATGGGAATACGAGTAAATGCAGATAATCTAACCTTTGTTGTTGGTCATGGTAAACATGTGGCTGTAAAATGCAAGATGGTGTGCTTAGGACGAGGAAGGGCTCGAGGTGGAAGAGGTCAGCAAGGCCAGGTAGGACGTAATGACCCCATGACCTCTAACCTTGCACTTCAGAGGCATAGCTGGAAAACTATGAGGAAAACAATGCAGGAAGATGCAAGGGCATATCAAGAAGGAACTGATGCCAATATACACAAGCTCATTCAGGAATTGGAGGAAAGTGTCATGGAAGAAGATTTAGAGCCTGAAATAGAGGAATGGGAAGATCTCATTCTTGAACTAGGAAACACCAAGGGAGGAATGACCCTATACAAGCAAGCCTCACAGGTTTACTGGGTGCTGAAACATTTACTTGCTAAGGCACCGAAACAAGTAGAAGGTGAAATTACAGAGCTTGCCTAGGGCATGCAAAACATGAAGAAAGAGATGAGAAATCTTCAAATCATAATGATAATGCAGGACAACAAGCTGGAGGAGATCCAACAACAACTGGAAAAGTTAACTCCGATAGCGAGGGATCTGCAACAACACCTGAAAACGTGGAAGATAGAAAAGTTTAGCTCTAGCAATTGTTTATTATGCTTACTTTTGAGGATCAATATTCTCTTTTCTTTTTACTGATTTCATGACTGTCTGGAACATGTTTAGCATTTACTGTTGTGAGGTTTATCTTGCATGGATCGGTAGACTTATTAATTATTGCTACTAGAAGGCTTGTAATAACTTGAGGTGGCCAACAGATCTGGTTTCCCATCTAGGCAGCTTGAGGCAACCAAAATGATGTATATGGTTCAACTTGTTTTTATATAAATAGAAAAAGAAAGGCACTACCACAACTTACAAAAAAAAAATATAAATTTAATGTTATTTTGAGAATGTACTTTTTTGTGATTTATAATGATTTTTTAAGAGGTTTTTTTGGAAATACTAAGTGGAGTTAATCATAAAAACTTAGATCAATGATTTGATCCATACATGTTAATATATACTCTACATATACAAATAATTAAATATTTAAATTGAAGGTTTAAAAAATAAAAATTTAAATATTATGTTTAATAATAATAATAATAATGTTGTTGTTGTTAACTAAAAAGAATATAAAAAAATAATAATTAATTTAATATATTAGGTCTTAATGTAAAATAATGTAAAAAATATAATAACAAGTATATTAAATTTTTTAATAGTTATTGAAGTTTCTTCTATAAAAATATAAATTATTATACATTCATAAAAATCAATAAAAACATCGTAATACAAAGAAAATAAAAATATATTAAAAATTATAAAATGAATAATAATTAATATAACATTATTAGGTATTAATGTAAAAAATAAGAATAACAAGTATATTAAAAAATAATTTTAATTGTTATTGAAGTTTTACTATAACAATATAATTATTATACAGTTATCATCAAAAATAAAAAACATGCTAATAGAAAGAAAATAAAATTAACAAAAGAAAAATCTAAGAAATATTACTTAATTAATTAATTAATTATATAAATAAAAAATTATACATAATGGATTCTCTTATTTATGGATGAATAGACTAAAAGAAAATCTAGTGGTCTAAGAGGTGTGATCTTATGGAATAACATAGACATGAGATAATATTTACAAAGTAATAATATATATGTTCAAGAGAAGTCAATCAAATACTTACCTCATTAGTTCTTATACTTTATATTGGATTTTATGTCTAAATAGAAAATAAAGGATGTCATATTCTTTGATATTCCAATGTTTGAAGTTAAGTAGTTAAATGTTTTAAGAAAATCTATTTATAAATTTTCTAAAATAAAAATTTAAAATATATTAACTAATTAAATGCATAAGAGACATAAATGGTATAATAGACTTTGTGACTCTCTATTTATACACATTGGTACACATTGGTTGATCATAAGTTGAAGGGAATGTTTTTTTTGACCTTTCATTAAATCAATTATATTATTAATATACTAGGACTTGCACTATACTTCGTACAGTATAAATTTAAGAAGAATAGTGAGATATAGAAGATCATTGGATATAAAAATTAGTAAACAAAATATAAAAAATAGTAACAAAATGTCATTCAAAGCTATAAGATAAAGAGAAACCACTTACATTATGCCAAAATTTACAGATTCTTCAATCTTTCCAACATAGCTTTCCTCTCAATCTTGAATGATGCTATTTCAAGTTCCAATAACAAATCGTTGATAAAAAATTGCTCTTTTCAATATTGAGCTGTGTGACTTGACCAAAATCTTATAGCCTTTACCACTTGCTCTTAAGGTGATTGGATTTGCCTTTGCTTGTCCTTCTTTTGAGAATTTGGATTCGTTTGTGACACATGAATTTTATATTGATTTTTTTTTTTTTACGAAAAAGAGAAATTCAAAGTTTACCATTGACCATTGATGAAATAATTCTTTTAACTGATATAGCAACTTTAGTTCGCTATTCAAAGATACCATGATGAAATCTTATCGTAGCATATAGGCTTTACCACTTGCTATTAAGGTGATTGGGTTTTCCTTTGCTTGTCCTTCTTGTCGGAATTTGGATTGGTTTGTGACACATGAATATTATATTGAATGTTTTTTTTTGAAAATGAGAAATTCAAAATTTACCATTGACCATTGATGAAATAATTCTTTTAATTTATATAGAAACTTTTATTCTTTTAACTAATATAGAAAATTTAATTCTTTTAACTGATAATAGCAACTTTAATTCACTATTCAGAGATAGCATGATGAACTCTTATGGTAACATATAGTGTTATGAAACCAACTCAAGAAAAAGATAGAAAAGATAGATCAACGCCTTAGAATTCAGCCTCTTCAAGGGGGCAACCTCATTTACATTACATAAATGAACAATTCCTGGATGTTTCAAATGATAAAACCTCCTTTCTATATAAAGGATTCTAAAAAGTCACAATATAACCCAGCCGACCTAACAATAATAACATAAAGTCACAAAAATAACAATAAAAGGATTCAATGGGGCACAATAACAAAAATATTGGGACAATAGGGGCACAACAATATTAATAAGGGGTAATCACTAGTATTATAGGGACCTATCGCGCCCCTCTTCTTCAAAAAAAGTTTTTTCCTCAATGCTTGAGTAGTTCTAGATGCTTCTATATAAAATACTCATCCTCCCATGTGGAATCTTCAGTGGATAAGTTCTTCCACTTGATGAGATACTCCAAAATTGATCGATTTCGTAGCTATCGAGTTCTTGTTTCTGTGACTACTTCCAGTTCCAATATAGCTTTTCCTTCCTCGTCAAGCTCTGGCAAAATTGTTTGAACTCGGAGCTTGTCACCTATAACCTTATTTAAACATGAAACATGGAAAACGGGGTGCACTTGAGACGCTGTACGGACCATAATACTTTGGTGATAATTTATTATCCTTCTTAACTTTCTTGAGGGACATTTGTTTATATGGTTGTAGCTGTAGGAACACCCAATCACCTACATCAAAACTTCTTTCATTGCGATGTTGATTTGCCTGTTGTTTCATTCTATTATGTGCCAACACAAGGTTATCCTTTAAGAGTTTGAGGACTTGTTGTTGACGTTCGATGTGATGTTCCACTACTTGAACCTTAGATTTTTCTCTTAAATATGATGTGATGGATGGTGGCTGATATCCATAAAGTTCCATGAATAGGGTCATTTTTGTTGTTGTATGGAAGGAAGTGTTAAACCACCATTCAGCCAGAGGCAACCATTTGACCCATTGTGTCTATTTATCAAAGACAAAGCAGAGAATATATCCTTCCCAACATTTGTTTACTATCTCTGTTTGCCCATCACATTGAGGATGATAAGATGAGCTATGAGCTAACTGAGTACCAAAATAAGAAAATAATTATGTCAAAAAGTTTCCAGTGAAAATGGGATCTCTGTCACTTACAATAATATTTGGGTTTCCATGTAGCTTTTGAATTATTTCCATAAATGTAGTAGAAACTGTACTAGCTTTCAATGGATGTGATAATCCACAAAAGTTTGCATACTTTGTAAGTCTGTCAACTACCACCATGATGACACTCTTTCCCTCGGAGTTGGGTAAACTTGTGATAAAATCCATCGAAACCTCCTCCCAACATTGGCTTAGAATGGATGAAGGTTGTAATAGACCCAGGTTCTTAATTTTTTCAACTTTATTTTGTTGACAAACCAGACATTCTGCCACAAACTTTTAAATATCCGATTTAAGGCCATCCCAAAAAAATTCCTTCTTAACCGTGTGGTAAGTTTTTAAAAATCCCGAGTGCCCTCGTAAGGGAGAAGTGTGCAATTCCACAATAATCTTTTGTTTGAGTTACGAATTCTTACAAAGGTATAAGCGATCTTTGTACCATAATGAATCATTTTTCCAGCTAAATGTATCAGATGTACTAGAATCTTGTTGTAACTTTTGAATAAGTGCCCACACTTCTTCATCATTCTTCCACTCCTCCCTTTCTTTATTTATCCAATCTGGTTGGATAATAGAAATGGTGCACAACAATGCTTCCACATCCTCATCCTTTCTTGAGAGTGCATCTACCACCAGATTTTTCTTCCCTTCTTTCTAGATGATTTTAAGTCATAACCCAACATCTTTGTGACCCACTTTTGTTTCTCTTCAGAGGATAATATTTTTTCTAAAAAGCATTTAAGGCTATCATGATCCATTTTTACCTTGAAGTTTCTTGCCATTAGGTAGGGTTGCCATTTCTTAAGTGCATGTAGTATTGCCAACATTTCCTTCTCATAAATAGATTTTTGTAAAAAATTCCCCTTGATTGGACGATTTTCAAAAGAAATGGGTCTTTCATCTTGCATTAAAACAATGCCAAGTCCAGTGTAGCTAAAACCGATGCTTGGCACATTGGCTCTTTAAGATGTTCGAAGGCCTTTGTTGCTTCTGGAGTCCATGAAAATACATCTTTCTTCAATAATCTTGTTAGAGGTGTTGCTATTCTCCCATAATTCTTAACAAACTTGCGATAATAGCGTGTCAACCCGATAAATCCTCGGAGATGCTTTATGGATGTTGGGATTTTCCATTCCCTAATGGCTTTAGTTTTGCTCGGGTCTACCTTAACTCGTTCATGAGATAAAATATGACACAGATATTCCACCTCTTGTAGTCCAAAGAAACATTTGGATCTTTTTGCATATAATTGTTTCTCCTCTAATAGTTGTTCAACATGATCCTTCCAAGATTTGCTGTAGATTAGTATCTCATCAAAAAATACTAACACAAATTTTCTAAGGAAGGGTTTGAAAATGGAATTCATCAAACCTTGAAATGTAGAAGGTGCATTGGTAAGGCCAAAAGGCATGACCAAAAATTCATAATGACCCTCATGAGTTCTAAATGTTGTTTTTCGAATGTCTTTAGTTTTCATTATGATTTGATGATGTCCTGAACGAAGACCCAACTTGGTGAAGTAAATTGATCCATGCAATTCATGTAGTAATTCATTAATGACAAGAATGGGAAACTTATCTTTAATAGTGAGCTTGTTGAGCTCCCTATAATCTGGACACATGTGCCATGATCCATCCTTCTTGTGCACCAATATTACAGGCCCAGAGAAAGAACTTTGACTAGGTTGAATTATACCAGCCTCGAGTATTTCTACAACTAGATATTCAATTTCACTCTTTTGGGCATAGGGATATTTGTATGACCTGATGTTTGGAGGAACACTTCCTGGAATTAGATGAATAGCATGATCATGATCATGAATAGGTGGGAGACCTTTGGGAGTCTCAAATACATCATGTTGGATATTATCCTTTAAAGTCCCTATGAACACATCAATCCTATGCTCCTCTGGAATATTTTTTACCCTTATGTTCAACTTCTGGAACTCCTCAATGTGCTCCGTTATTGAACCCTTCTGTTTGAGACTTATCAATTAGCTAAAAAAATTGTTGCTTTTCGTATCCCCATAATGTGCTGTCAATTCTTCCGTAAAAATTTCCCAAGTGATAATTTGTTTACGAGAGCAAAGCCATTGATACCATACAAACTGACTTGGTTCCAAATATAAAGTTGCAATATGTACCTTTTGTGTGTTTTGCACAATATTGAGATCGAAAAATTGCTCCATCTATAATATCCATGTTGCGAGATCCTTGCAATCAAACTTCCTCATATCAATTTTTGGAATATGGTGGGTCTTTGATCCAACATTAGAGTCTATGGAATCATGATTAACATTTCTTTCATTCTCATCATGAGTTTCCTTTATTACCCTTTTACCATTAGTGACCATTTCTTGGAGAAACTTATTCATTTTTATCTTCAATTCTTCGATGTTTGTCTTCAAATCTATCTTCAAATCATCCATCTTAGCTTTCACATTATTCATCTTAGCTTCTACACCTTTCTTTAACCAATCCATCTTAGCTTCTACGCCTTTCTTTAAAACATCCATCCTAGCTTCTACATCTTTCTTTAAACCATCCATTTTAGATTTTGTTCCTTTTTGTGCAAGTGATAGTTTTTGCACTTGGTCTCGTAATTTTGATATATCAAGTTGCATTTCTTCCTCTTATTCATGAGCATGGTAGAGCTTTCAGGTTGGTTACTAAGTGTTTGCATTTTCTTTCCTCGAGGCATCAATTACTGATAATAATGCTTTACTATACCCTTTGAATTCCTTCAAAGTAATTTTTCAAACCAAGCTTACGCAAAAATTTAGAAAACTACACACCTTTTTTCACTTTGTAGGAGCTTGATATTGAATATGATGTATCTCTGTAATTTCGAACCATGTAGAAGACTTCAAGGTTTTGATCAAGTGAGACAGTTCAATATTGAATATTGAACTGTCTCACTTGATAGGCTTTCTAAAAGCCATAAATCTTGACCTCCCAAGATAATTTACTGAAGATGGGTAACCAAACATACATGACATTATAAATCATCAAATTTGTTTTATTTAATAGGTTTTCTAAAAGCCATAAATCTTGACCTCCCAAGATAATTTACTGAAGATGGGTAACCAAACATACACAACATTGTAAATCATTAAATTTGTTTTATTTATCCATGGGCTTGATACTAAGAAACCATTAACTAATGGTGGCATAATTAGCTCCTATGTATTTTGTGTCCATACAAAGGTCCTTTCTTCTTCTACACATGTATTTTGTCACATGTCAAGCTTTCCTTAAGGTATATTTTTAGAGAATTTTGAGAGTTGTAATTTATATATGTAAAAGAACTTAAGAGTGTACAAATCCTTCTCCGTGTGGCCTAATATCATTCTTCGTTATTAATGTTGATTTTCATTCTTTTCAATGGTGTCATTGTGGTGGGAAGAGCCTTACCATAAGCTTTTAATAACGGTATGCAATTTTGAAAAGAAATGGAAAATTGGTTTTGGACATTGTTGATATTGGTTTTGTGAGCATCACCCGATGCAATGAGTGCTAAGTGAACTATTCAAAAATCATGAGAAATTAGTCAGTTACGACTACCTCTCATGGAAATGGTCATACGTTTGAATGACTTACTTAACGCAGTTGAATCCCCAGAATGATATCTAACAAGTTAAATAGATAAAAAATATAAAATGTTTTGGACATTGTTATAGCTAATGATAAGTTGAACTATCACTAATATTAATGAACATCATGTTACATAAAAAGCGAAAAAAATACCATATGTTACACACCAATACACCAATATAACCTTATGTAATAAGGAAATATATAGAAAATCATCATGAACCTATCAAGTGAGATCAATATAATTAATAAGGAAACCATAGAAATATAATACTCAACTTCATTAATTAAGAACCCATAGAAATATAACACTGGACCATATTAAACGCTAGGAACTTATTCTACTTGACAATTCTCTTCCGCAGTCGTTCTGCTAAATAATCTATAAGAAGTTAACACATTTATGTTTGTCTCCCTCTTTAATATTCCTATTAGATGTTTCTAGCGCGAATGGCAACAACAATTCCCAGGGAGACGCAACGATCCACGTCTATATGTGATCCACGATAAAGGTACGAATTTAGTGGAAAATACTTCAAAGAAATGTCATTATCGTGGTAGTACGTGAATGAATTGCAACAAATTTACTTAAAATATCATTTCCATAAAACAGAGTTCTGCGTGCAAAATGATTTCCATCAAACAGAGTTCTGCGTTCAAAATGATGACAGTGACTTGCAAAGGCAGGGAGATGCCTCCCGCATAATCTACGGTTACCGAAACTGATATCTGCATAGTGGGCATGAGAGATTACGACGAAACTACCTTATGGTGCACGCATAATGAAAAAGATGATTACATGGCTATCGTTTGGCATATTGTCCAATCAAAATCATTTCACCACAAATTGCACATAACGTTCCATCACTATCACCGTCACTATCACCACCACCATCTCTCAATCCATCAGCGTCGCTATCACCACCTCTCGTAGCTACCAGGTCGTCAGAAACGATAACAGATACACAAGAATCAGCAACTGAGTAGGCACCAGCCACACGATTAGTCTCATAGCGAGCGATATGTTGTTCTCTAAGTTGAGGGTGAAGAGTAAATTTTTGAATTAAAATTTGTATCGAATTGGTACCATTCACGTCATCTAAGAGTTGCAGCACCTGTTCACAATCTGAGAAGCTCCCACTCCTGAATACTTGGAGGCTCAAAACATTTCCGTCCAGCCGACTCCAATCCTTTACCGCTCGGCACAACACACTAATGTTTTCCTCCATTGGATTATAACTCATTGGATCTTGCGGCTCATAGTCTTCAGCCACTGTAATGTCATTTATATAGACATTGTCCCATATATTCTCCACTTGCCACAGAGATCTGTCGCCCTGGCCAATACATCTAAGCCCTACGCCCGAGATAAAGTGACGTTCTCGATGTTCCTCGTTCGCTTCTGCAACATTTTCTGATCCATTTGAGTGATTTGTTACCGTGGCCGCTACTAATTTATGCATAGAGTATACCGTGTCCCTACTTTCGTGTGAGGCTAATCGTCTCCATACCATTCCCCTGTTGAGCTGCTCTGTTAAATGCCTTTCAAACCAATCAACTATTTCTCTAACGCGATAGTGGTTATTAATTTCATTTCCTTCTACCTCCATCTGATCGTTTTCATCCGAACAAAACAACAACCTAGCAAGGATAATTATTCGTGAAGTTTATATATATATACACACACTTCGCACAAGCTTTGTATCATCCTAGGCCGACACAGACAAGTTGGGTTGGACATTGTACGTTTAAGCAGTTTAATGATCCCACCAAAATACAATATTCCTGAAAATAATAATAATTAATTTTTTTATATTATATAGATCTTTTAAGAAATTTGACAATACAATATATAAGGATTATGCAATATGATATATATTTTCAATTTCATTTATTCCCTTTTAACATTTTTATTTTTATTTATTTTTAAAATCCTACTTCCCAGTCTTTAAAAGCATGGATGGAAGATAAAATAAAAGTTTTTTTAATTTCATGTATCTGTTTTTATATTTAAACCTTTTCGTTACTTTTAAAAATCTCAAGATTTTCTTTTGCAATTTTTTGGAAGTACGGATGGAAGAGCATCAAATTTTGTTTATGAAAAAGGGGTTGTGAACCTATAAAGCTATTTTTTATTAATATTTTATCTTTAAAAACAATGTAACTCTAATTAAATAACCAGGTTTAATTAATATATTTAATTATTTATATTATTTTTTTTTAATTGATAACCATATTTTAATATTTTCAATTTTAATGGTTTTTGAAAATATTAATGGTTTTAGAAAAACAATTATTATGAATATTTAAATAAATATTTATTTTGGAAAGACATTCATAAAATTAATAATATAAGGTAAAAGATATTATTGATATATATTGATATATAAAAAATATTTATATACATATACATATATATATATGAATTTTATTATTCAATGTAAAAAAAAATTATTTGTATGGCCAGAGAAGGTGTGTTGTGAGGTGTGCCTCTAATGTCAACTCAATACATATACCTTTCGAACAACAATTTTTAGGTGAAATTTTCAATTTGAATCATGTTATGGAATTGGTACAATGCCACACTGGGTGTTAAAAATAAAAAACCATTTTGATGCAATGTCAACTTAATACATATACCTTTCGAACAACAATTTTTAGGTGAAATTTTCAATTTGAATCATGTTATGGAATTGGTACAATGCCACACTGGGTGTTAAAAATAAAAAACCATTTTGATGCAAGGTAAGTGGTAGTAATGGCTTCAGAGCTTCAAATGGAAGGGCACCAGACCTCCTCAAAAATATGGGATAGGATGAGGAAAATGAGATGATGAGATCGTGAGGGACCTCCGAAGGAGGAAACTCTATTTCACCTATCATGAGCCATGGGCCCTAGGGCACAATACAATGACGGAAATGCCACTTTATAGATGTTCTTTGTGATAGAAAATGTGAGAAAGAGGTTAAGCATGAGGGAAATAACGCCATTGGTTCTGAGGAGAACTTAGACCAGCCCGATGTGACTCAAGATTCAACACTATTAGAGAGCTCATTGATAACTCAGGTTGAGACATTGGAAGAGAGAGTAGAGAATGCACCTGTAGGGCCATCCATTGCTTAGGTGCGGGTAAGCATAGAGGTACCCACAACAATGACAAAGTTTCGAAATAGTAGCCACCTATAAGAGAGTGGTGAGATAGAGGGTAGGTTAGCAGTGAGCTAGAGGCTAGTTGAGTGATGAGTTAGAGGCCAGGTGAGTCATGTTCTCTAGGTTAGCCACCACACTTAGTCATGTTGGGGGACATCTTTAACCCCATAATGATGCATCGAGTAGGAAACAACTAGGGTGAGGAGCTTCTAGTGATGATTCAACACAGAGGGCACATTGTGGGATCTGAGCTAGATGAGGATGTTATGTATGACGGAAATTTTTCGAGGGGAAGTTAGTGGCTTGTGTGAAGATCATGGTGGAGGGGGATGAACGATCATCTTCTGGGCTTGTCGTCAATGAAGAGAAAACATATGCACAAGAAACCAATAGAGTTGCACTACTTTCAAACAATAACTCTCTTTAGGCATATATACATGGGGCTTGCAACACTATTATATTACCTCTACACATTGGAGAGAGAAAGGTAGATTCGTCTAGACACCTTATGCATTGTCGAAGCTAGTGAGGCGAGGTGACATGAGTTGTGTAGGGCACCACATTTGCATGTAAAGGTGTTCTTGCATTCGATCCCTTTATAAGGTTTGAGTGGTGAAAAGTATTGAGTTGGTACCTAGTGAAGCAAACTAGCTATCTAGATATATCCATAGCCATAGTTTAACAGGGATTGTGGTTACTAGAGGAGCTCAAGGGCCAAGGTATTAATGGGATACAGGTGGGACTCCCCATCACATCATGGATTTGGTCAGTGAATGTAGTAGTTATGTGATAGGTTTAGTGACTAGCGAGACACACACCTTTAGATATCTATCCTAGTTGAAGAAAGCAAAACTGACAGGTTTCGTTGACATGGGAGTTCGTAGACTTCATGAGTTATCCTCACATGTTGTATGTTTATGTGATCATTGGATTATTTATATACCCCTACAAGATCTTGTAAGAAGAGGTGGCATCAACAAGGCACAAGACAGTGCCTTCTATGGAGGTGAGGATTTCCCATGGATATATGGGCCAGAGGGGTCATCAAGGTGTAGCACCATAGTGACACCTCCATAGGCACATGAGGGGGAATTTTTCGTCATATCTCTGAGATAGGATCATGAGGAGAGTTCTACTCATATGAGGTTATGGAGGTGTGGTAATGGAGATTGTGATATTGAGAGGATGCAGGTGTATGCCTACTAAGTAAAATTTGGATGATGGCATCTACGAGTGTATAGGGGTATGTATGTATGAGAAGAAATATGAAGAAGAGCATGAAGGTGTAAATAGGTATGAAGGTGTAAATAGGTATGTAGTGTTGTGTGGGGTTACGGCATGGAGTAGGAGGAGTGATTGACATTGTTGTGAGATTCTTCATGGAGTTATGAATACATTGACATAAAAAGTGTACCAATTGATTTACATGATCTGGGAGCATGTAGTGGTTTCCAACAGTGTACAAACTTTGCAGATGGGTGTAATTATATGCCAAGGGGCACAGAGATACATGGTTATTCACAGTACTGTATGAGGCTACACAACGGACTGGTGGAGTGCTACTAACAGGGAGGTTTCTTGGAAAGGATCTTAGGCATGGCATTGAGGTGGAAATACCTAGGTTCTAAGAGTAGGGTTGATCACAAAGCTCTATGCGAGCATCCACACATGTTATTGATCATACCCATAAGAGCCCAAACAATCATCACTCTTTGACATTAAACATAGTTATAAACAATATAGATATTACCTCTTGAAGTTCTCATCATGAGAAATATGACAAGGGAGGTTTACCTAAGATAGATAGTTATAGAATAATGCATTTGGAGGTAAATTTCCCAGCTAAGGGATATGGTCAAGGTGAGATTTGATTGCAGAGATAACATTTGTTCTTCCCCTCAGTTCACACCTATGGAGGTGTATGAGACAATTTTGGCCAAGCATTCTAGAGCATTATGTGAGTAGGAGTTACAATGGATGAGGCTCAAGGTGAACAGGTGAACAAATAATAGATCTCACTATAGGCTATGACATGTGTAAGATAGATTACCATGCACTAGATTGATTTATGATGTATGTCATATATATGTTGATTTCATGGAAAGGTCAAAGATGAGGGATGTGTGGATTCTAGAAGTTGTCATAAGTATAATACATTATATTTATATCTGGGATCCAAGGATTTAGTTGGTTGGTATATCACTCTATTCTGTGATGACAAAAATCTTGGTAGAAGTTGATCTAATCAATTATTGGGTTAACACATGGGAAGCCAATGAGACCTTCACCATGTGGTGAGGTAGGTTATCCCTCTTGTTACTAAGGATCGAGGTTAATTAGAGAGTGCTAGCTCTCACGTTGTTGAGTATGACTTATAGATTGAGCAATGCACCACTTATTACCATTATAATAGTCAAGAGCTACAGGAGAGCGGGATCACTTCTCTGCATGATGGGAATTTAGTTTTGGATAGAGTGGCACATTATTGGCATGGTGGTATCCTTTTCATATTAACAGGGGACCTCGACATTATAAGGCTTTGTAGTCTAATTACCCTTTTGGATGAGTTGGTCCCTGTAGCAGGAGGTCTTGTTGGTCTTCCATTTGGTTTTAGTTCTATACAAGGTATTTCCTCCTAGTGATTTGATAATGACTCATGGTATTACACTAGTATGGAAGGATTATCAACTGAGGGAAACCATGGAGAGCTCATACAAGTGAGTGCTTTTATCCTCCTATGTTAATTTACATATTTATGTGTCCACTCTTGTAGGACACAAGGGTAGTTTCTCAAGATAGAATCTTCTTGAAGAGTTGATCAGGATCAGAGAAAATTTTAAGGATGGAATTTTATCCTAAATTATAAAAAGCTTGGAGAATCTTACTAGTCCCTAATATGCAAACTATTTAATGTTTTGTAATATTTTTGTAGAAATATTTATATTTTCAGTGGTTTTATATCAGTCTATATAAATTTTGGTGATTTGTAAGGTAAAACAATTTTATATTGTAAACTTTTGGCGAATAATTTTTAGGAAAAAATGGAAATGGACGAATGTTTTTTTTTTGCAAAAAATGTGGAAAATTAGCCCAACTACAAATAATAGCCCCTAAAATTTTCCCTAATCAACATTCTACATTATCAGGGTACTCTACTTATGAGTAATAGGGAGAGCGTTCCTAGTAGCTATGACTTGCTAGAGAATGAGTGGAGCGATGTATGCTTCACATAGATCAAGAAGGATTGAGAGCTAAATATTAGGGTATTTATTTATTTTGAGGTTGCACAAGAATGTGGGTTGATTCAATGAGACATTTGGGAGGCTATTATTATTTACGGTGACATTTTGAGTGAGAAGATATAAAGAGAACTTGCTTGAACATTGTTTGAGGACAAGGAATTTCTTGCAGGGAGAACTTTAATGTCCCTATTTTTTGTGTGCACAAAAACTAGTAAGGATCATTCCTAATTATGATAATATTAATTAGAAATGGGAAAATATTATTTTATTATTGAAGGGTGGAAAATATTATTTTATTAGGGAACACACACATAATATTATTTTATTAAAAATAGAGGCTAAAGTAACTTAGTGGAAAATTGTCCCCACCAATAAAATAATATTAAAAGGGAGTCTAGAAACATAGGGAGAAATTATAAAAGGGGGATGAAATCATTTGTTGATCATTCCTCTATGTATTTTCATTTCTAATTGATTTGAAAAGAAAGTCAAGTAGATTTCAAATCGAGGGTTTCAAGCGATATCCTCACCCTAGTTTTTGTAGATCTCTTGCCACCCTAGCTAATCTTCCTCTTCCTTCAGTGGAAACTATTTTCCACCACTTTTTTTTCATTGTTTAGTTTTTAAAATCTAATGAATATTTGTTGTAGAGAAGCTTCGGCATTTTTATCTAGTGTCTTTCTATGACACATTTAAAATACTTTTCATTATGTTATTTTTTAAAATTAATATATTAATTAATAGTCATATTTTACTATTACCTAATTTCAAATATAATAGTGGCATAGTAGCCACACTCGCTCTTACAACTAGCAATATGAAGAGCATGAAAAGTATGGTATTATTCTACTCTACCTCATTTAAGTCATTTTAAAAATGGTCAAGGGATACCTTTATGTAATTATATAGCTTAAACATGGTAAAAATGCTTTGAATGAGTCAATTGGGAATATATATTAAAATGATTATAGATTTAATATTCAAAGTAAGGATATTTTTTATTATTTTTGTTAATATAAATTTTTATTACATGTGATATTATGTTTTTGGTTGTCTTAGATGGGGTGCTAACATTGACTTAATGGAGAGGAGGTTGTGCCCGTTACTCATGTAATGTCTCTAATTTTTGTGAGTGTAAAATTTATGAAGGATTTTTATTGATTTTGATAATATTAGTTAAGGGAGGGAAGATATTATTTTATTAGGAGAAGGAGAAAAATATTATATTATTGGGAAAAAGTGGCATAATAATATTTTATTAAAAATCTTAGCAACTTTCACTTAGTGGAAAATGCCCCAAACCAATAAATTAACATTAAAAGGGTGTCTAGAAGCATGAGGAGAAATTGCAAAGGGACTATGGAATCATTTGTTGATCATTATACTTTATCTTTAAATTTATAGTTGATACAAAAGAGAAGCTCAAGTATGTTTCAGATCAAGTGTTTCAAGCAAAATTCTCACCCTAGTTTCTATGGATTTCTTGCCACCCTAGCTAGTCTTCGTCCTTTTTTGGTGAGCATTATTTTCCACCCTAGTTGGATTGTATTTCATTTTCTATTTCTAAGTATCTAAAGAAGATTGTTGCAGATAAGCCTCAACATTGTGATTTAGTTTATTTACAGGGCTACAGTAGTCTTCGAGAGCCATGTTTAGTTTCTTCAAGACAGTTGATTGTCAAGGAATTGGAAGTTGATTTATAAATATAATTTCGAGTAATGAGTTACACAAGTTAGCAGACGAATTCTCTGCTAAAAATCCAAAGGCTAAGAAGACTCTTTTAAAGGCCAAATTGTCATAATTAGAGGTGGAGTTTCTCATATTAAGGAAGGATATAAATTCAAATTCATAGTGCTTATGTTAAGGATATGGATGAATTTCCTCTTTCTATGAACTAAATAGAAATGCCATCTAACATGCATTTGTATTCAGCTCCATAATTGGAGTTTACCCTTGAGCCAAGCTCATAATACTGCAGTAGCTCCACAATAAAGGAGGTTTAATTATTCATGTGCATCTAATTTAATTTTATTATCAATTTGGGGCTATATAAAGGTGTGATCATCTAGCAAAATTGTAAATTTGAATATTGGTATCAAACTAAGGCTAGATTTTTCCTTAGGAAATTGAGTGAAATTGTCTTTCAAGTTCGTTACCAAACTATTTGTCGAAATTTTTGTGTAGTTTATTGAGAAGCAATTTCCAAACTTTGCAAGCTAATTGTTGAAGAAAGGTGTCAAATAAAATTTTAAATATTTTTGGAACTATTTACTTAAATATATTTGAAAATAACATAGTTAGCTACTTGAAGTATTATTATGAACAATACAACCCCATAATTCCATCATGCATTAGTGGGGTTTTTTCATGGCCTCCCTTGGCATGCATTTGCATCGAGGTTAACCAATGGTGGATTGTGTCCAATAAATGGCTTCACTAGGTAGGGCATTAACTAATGATGAATGGAAAGGAATGGAGGAATGGGACTTGGTCTCCTGGTTGTACTTCTAGGAAAAGAGAGATTTTGAAATTCCCATTGGGTTGTGGCTATTGTATGGTTTTGAAAACTAGGGAGGAGCTTGTGCCTCTTTGTGCAAGATAAGTCTAAAGGTATCATAATTCTTGGATAATTGACCTAATGCTTGATTGCTAGAGGATTACTTTGCAGGAGGTCCTTTAATGGTGCTCAAACTTTTGTGTCAAGCAAATTCTTAGGTTACTTATTAGTTTCTCTTGGTTTATTTATTTTGGTGGTGAGTTTTCTATTTTCTGGGAGTCTCAAGTTGTGAGGCTTTATGTTTCATCAACTCTAGGTGAGGTAGTATTAGATCGATGTTTTGGGTAAAGTTTCTTTGGTATTTTTTTTAGTGGTCCCGATTCAAGTCTTAAGTGTGAGATTGTGCTTCTCTTTCAAATAAAATAATTAGTGCTTCATGATGTTTGGTATGGTTTTTTAGGCAATACATTATGGCTTATTAAAGTTGGTAGTTGGTTGTGCTCCTTTAGGCTTTGTATTTTGTTTTTTCTTTCTTTGTCATTCTTGGGGTAAATGGTTAATGGGGAAAACCTTGTGGAGGACTTAGTCACTCCTCCTATTTCAAGTATTGTGTCATGTGTAGAGATAGGGTCAAGCTCCTTGAGTTATTTTGAATATTTATCCCATTTCTTCCTTAATGATATGATGTTCTCTCTGGTCTGAACTTCTATGTTTATGTGAGTAGAGGGACTTATCATAATTTTTGGAAGTTATTCCCCTGAGATAGAGGGGAAGAAGCATGGTGAGGGGTGGTAGCCAAGCCCAATAAGGGAAACTTAGAGCTTGAACTTTTTATACCACCTTTTTTTTTCTACCAAAAATAAGAAGAGAAATTTGTAGGCTTGAGACAAAAGTGAAGGTCAAAAGACAATTCCGCTCAAATTCAAAGCTCATACAGGATATGCCAAATTGGGTTCGTAAACCTGATCAGACCATGGGTAGAAAGAAACAATATATTAACTCAATGAATCTTCATTATAAAATGAATACCCTTCTAGGCCTGGTTTCAAAGAACAAACATGTAGATAAGTACAATATTTTCGCATCACTGGAATATTTAAAGGGAATGCTCTAGAGCCATCAATTTTTTTTATATAGAATGGGATCATGTTTGGATAATGTAAAAAGAAACATCGTGTGTTTATCATAAGGGGTCCCACTTGGCACATGTAAAAAATCCACATAGCATGTGAATAAGAGTGGAGGGAGACCAAATGGATGCTCCTTGCTCAAGTGAAAGGGCTTTGGAAAAATATTTTCTTCGAACAATGATTAGAGCATACACTGGGTTGAGGTGCAGTTTGATGGTTTTTATTTTCATCTTTAATATCCATATAAACCATGCATTTACATTTGGCATTTATTATAATATGAAAACATTAGGTATTTAATATGTTTAACATGCTCTAAATAGTTGGCATCAAGAATAAAGTAGGGTTTTGAACAATTTCAACCTACCATACGATCCATTCCAAGCTAAAATATACATGCAAGTAGGATGTTTGAAAAATGAACATTATTTTTATTCTTTGTTTACATTTCCTTACTCTATACTAATGTTGAGGACAACTTCTGGATGTTTCCAATTTGAAGAACTGTATTTTTTTTGTTTTGTAAGAAATTTGTAGAGAAGAGATTTTGAATCTAAGTTGTATCTCACAAAATAGTGAAGGAATAGGGAGATTGAAATTCAGATATGCCATCTTTGAGATGGTTTAATATGTTTCCTTTTGAAAAATTAAACACATTTCAAGGGTTCCTTTACGTTAATAACTTTTTAGCCACCAATGTTATGGAAAGAGAACACTAAACTATCCTATAATAATCGTAACACACTTTTATTTTGGCATTAACTATGAATTCTAATTAGTCATTTTCAAGGAGGGAGTAGTCCTTTAAAGTTGAAAACTTCTATTGTGCCTGTGGTACATATGAAAGGACACCCTATAATTCATTTTATTGGAGAAGAACTTTTGTAGTGGAAATTTATAAAAGTATGTTGCGTCATAATTTGTGTAGATATGAGTAACAAAATATGTTGGTTTTGTTTAAATGATTATGTTGTTTTTAAAGAAAAAGGGAGCATGTATTCCATTTGAAAACAAATCTTCTGATGTAGTTATGGCCACTATAAATGGCCAAAATGTACCTTTATCAGTGGCACGTAGACATGATAACATAGGGAAAAGATAATGAAGTGATAGTGTAAAGTATCCATAGAAATCAAAATACACATTGAGTCTTCTTACTGCGGGAACATAATAATATCTAATTTTTAAAATAACATAGAATCTATTATTTTTTGTCATGCAAAGTTTTACCATTCAACATCTAATCTATGAAATTCGCTACTCAAAATTGAATTAGTTTAAATCTTGTAAAGTAATAAATCTATTGTATAATAATGAATTTCTTTTTCATTCTAGAGAAAAGTTCGGGTTTGATTATGAAAACGATTTTGCACTATACAATAGTTTACAACCATATTTTACGACTATAACTCATTTATTTAATGAATGTGGGGTATGTATAAATAAGTCAAATCTTACATTTGTGTTCTTTTTTTACAATAATTTGGAGATAAAGAAAATAAGATTAACCACAATTATATTATTAACCTATATTATTGCATTGGTAATTACAATACTAGTTTTGTATTAAGGGGAACAAGTAGATTTTTATCCATGATTTTGTGTTACAAGGAACCAATAGGTTCTTACCCAAACTTTTACAGTAAGAAGTCTGACTGGAAAATAATTACATGGTTGTACTAATTTAGTCTCATGGCTTTTCCATGAAAAGTATGGTTTTGTAGATAGTAATTTAATGGGGTAGATGTGTTAAAAAGTCATGGTTTTTTACTTTATGATGCATGCAGAAGTGAAACAATGGTTATGGGGATGGATTTTCATTTTATTAATGCATGCCTAAGAAATTATTTTCTTGAAAAGAGGTATAATGTGCCGGTGATTATTAGAGATTTCAACATGATAACCAAAAGAGGTTGAATATATTGATTTTGATTAAAATTGATACTTAATATAATCATGATGTTAGAGTTTGCTCAAAACATATTTGTAGAAAAGAATCATGGCTTTCACAAAGACTCCAATGAAAGTTTCTAAAAATCCTTTTGCAACAATCAAACTATGGATTATAACTAATGTTATTGTAGGCAATAAGGCCATTATTACATGCAGAATGAAATATTGTCAAACACAATTTACAATGACTAAGTTATTGTGGTAAATAACAATTCCACAAAGACATTGTGGTCAAAGAACTATTGGCTAATGTGTTTGAGATACATGACATCATGTTTAATGTGATTACCTCTAGGTAATTATGCTTGAATTAAGGATTATGCTTACTCTTTGAAATTTCAACAATGGAAAATGGATGGAGTCCATTCTTTCTATTGAGTGGGGTGAACAACCTCATGAAACATTTACTAAAATAAATATTTTTTGGGTTTTCACTTTGGGGGTTTCCAGGGCGATATCATTGTTAAATTATATTCTTGCTTATTTGGTTATATTGATAATATGATAACCTTACATAACATTGGAAACTATATTAGTCATTATGTTTTTAATAAGCGTAATCAATTGAACAATGTGGATGATGCAAAGTTGCAACAAAAAAATTATGTTAATAAGTCGTGTTTAGGCTTATTCCTTTACACAACTATCTATTATGTTTCTATGATAACTTTTGTTAGTGATGGTGATTTTATTATTTAGTGATCAATTAAGTATGTGATAAGTTAGTCATGGAATTTTTCCATGTTTTTAAAACTTAATAAAAATATTTAATCCCTTGTATTTTGTATGAGGTATACGAGAGGATGATAAAAGTGGCATCTAAGCCATGTTGTAACACTTGAAGTTGTAGGTTTGGTAATAACAAAGACAATTAGTGGTACGTTGTTATTGGATAAACTTCAAGTGTGATACTAATGACATTGTATGGAAATTTATGATTTAAATTGCGCTTAATATTAAATCCATGATAGTTAGTGTTAATAATTATTTTAAAGAGTAATTGTGTTGATAACATTTGGGACTTTATGTGCATAAAAAATAGTAGGAAATTTTGTTGCATTGATTTTAATAAATTATGGAAAATTTTGAACACTCAAAGAGTAAATAGTGATACTTTGAATTAAGTACAATACTTTGTATGCATATGATAATTTTCAATGGTGCATTCAGAGAAAAATGTAGCATTGCATACAATTTTGAGAGAATAATGAATGTATACATTTCTTTGTCAATAAGGGAAACAATGTGATGGTGAACAAACGTAGTAAGGCAAGGGTTTCCATTGATGTTGTTGATAGGATGCTAGAATGTTCAAACACATGATGGAAACCTCTTTAATGTTTAGAATATGAAATGATTCATGTGGTAGGTCCTGTGGCATAAAGGGATGACCGGTATGACTATAATGCATAACAGTTGATTGTATTTTTTTGTTGAATTACCTTCAATGTTGATTGAATTAATGATATTTGGTGGCATTTTTTATTTAGTAAATTTCACTATCTCATGTGAATTAGCATTCCACGATACATACATATATTTAAAACCAGATGTATCATATTGGTTCAAACACAAAAGATAATTGGTTGGAAGAAGAAGACAAGTAGAGGTATGTTAAATTGGATATATTTAGGAGATACTAAAAGGAATGAATTATGAGGTAAACATATCTAAATCAAATTCATGATGTTAGTGTTAATAAATTCTTAAGAAATAATGTTCTAACAACATTGGCCCTATGTGGGAAAAAAAAGTTAGAAATTTATTGCATTGATAATATAAAATATGGAGGAATGTGGATATCAAAGAGTAACAGGAAAGTGACAACTAACTTACCATCCATTTTATCAACGTTATCCAAATCAATGGTGCATTCATAAAAAATGCTTGGTGTTGCAATGCATTGCTTACAATTTTGAAAAATAATGAATGTATCCATTTCTTTGTAAATACTAGAAACAATGGAATGGTGAAAGTATGTATTAAGGCAATGGCTTCCATTGATGTTGTTGATAGTATGTTGGAATGTTCAAAAAAATGAATAAATCCTCTTGAATGTTGAGAATCAACAATGAGTGAACTGGTAGGTATTATGGAGTAAAAGATTTCTTAGAGTAACTATATTGGATAACAATTTATAGCGTTTTTTTGTGGAATTACTTTGAATTCCAACTGAATTTATGATATTTGGTGCCATTGTTTATTTAGTAAATTTCACTATCTCCACGTGAATTAGTACGACATGATACCATACATTTTTAAAAAACATTAATGAAATTATTTTTGGTAAATGAAACATAAGATATAATATGTGATTTGTAAAGGTATATTGCAATAAGTTATTGGAAGATGCATGATTTAGTTTTTTTACGAGTATTTCTATAGTTGTAAAAAAAATTAACAAAATAGTTCATACTCATATTATTATATTTATGATCATAATATGTTAATTGAATCTAAGTCTATTTCATGATTCTAAAATTTTACTAGTATTTGCTATCGACAATTAATATCTAATTGTAAAGTAGTGTTCTTATATGACCAAATATTTGTATAATCTTTTATGAAAACTGAGGTAGTATGCAACAATATATGATGGCCACAGAAGTGGAGATTTGTTCAACCATGCATAAACATGACTGTAAATTCTTGAATATTGTAAGGAACTTAGATCATGAGAAAAATATTGCCCTATAAAAGTGACTTTTAGAAATGCATTTTAAGGTCAATAATAAGAACAAAAGGAAAAATATTGTGACCTTTTATATGAACAAACATAAATGGTAACTAGTATGATAAGGAAACAAAGATTATTCGATAGCTTAATAATGTATTGTCCAATAATAGGAATGTATACAATGAAATACATTATGTATGTTCTACAAATTTAATGATAAAATTAGCAATAACTAGGTGTTGCTAATTACATTGATTATTTAAACTTCTGACATGAAAATATAATTCTAGAAGCTATTGTTTGAATGAGGGTATTACTATGAGAGAGCTTGTAGACATCACGAATTTAAAAAATATTTTCATATTCATCCTTTGGAAATTCATTCATTTTGCATATGAATGGTTGGTGACACTACATATAAAACCTAATAAGTTATTTATGTTATAGAATTGTGGTGTCTCCATTGACATTTTGAAATAAATATGGATGACATTTGGAATCAGTTGACAAACTAATTTTTATGACTAGAAGAGTATATGTGATTAACTTCAAATTAGTAATGTTTCACAATGACATATGTTTTGACACATATGCATGAAAATAAAATATCATTTTGCATTGATTAGAACTATGGTGGATGATAATGTTTGGATCCTAATAGCTATATATATTAGCAGGTTTTATTTCCCCTAATTATTATTATGGAAAGTATATGCATGAAAACTTCATTTTAATTCCCCTATATGTTTGGTCTACAGGAAATATCCTTGTGTTTTATACTTAATCTCAATGCATGGGGCATGTTTATTAACATGACCAATACCTCCTTAGTTTGATGAATTATTGAAAAGCATTGGCGTAGGTGAAAATTGAAATGCATCTTGAATATAATTGACAAGATTTTGTGTAAATAACATGAATTTGTGAAGGGTATGGTTTTATGAAGCATCGTTCTAACTAGTGTTGTTAGTATGATTAAGCAGGGGTAAGTTAAAGGAATCATAATGATGACACTAAGATTCTAGTAGCACAAAACCTAAGAACCAATGAGAGGTAAATGGTTGCAGTGTGTTTTGCAACAATAAATGTGAAGCTAAAATGTTGACTATTATGCAAATATGACATGGAAGATTTGTCCATGGAATATGTAAAAACATCTTTTCTAAAATGCATGTTGATTAATATGTGGGAATTTTAAATGAACACTAGTCGTTTGACATGAGATGTTAATCATGATTCTTGTGAATTATTGGATTTGAGGGGATGTCGTGATTGAAGTATGAACCACGAGGACACTTTGATAGTAGGGTCTGAAAAACTTCAAGGAATCATGAGTTTGTAATTGAAAATGATTCAAGGAAATATTAAATGATATTGGAAATAGAATTGTAACATTGATTATTATTTTTAAAATGTAGATTCACAAATAATGTCAAGGAAAAGTGCTAAATCTATTTTAAAATAACTTTTTCAATTTGCAATTTTCTAAAATGACATGTGGCTAAAATTACAAAACATGAAAACTAAATATTCTTTATGGGAATGTACATATTAGATGAAAGTGTTTTGTTTAATATTATTTTTTAGAATCTTAGAGGAGCAAGCACATGAGAGATTGGACTTCTAACTATTGGAAAATAATGAAAAATAATTATTGTCAAAGAAGGGATCAAAAAAATCCTCCATTCTGCCAAGAGTGATGACCCTCTATAGATGATTTGAACATCAAAAGTTAACATGATTGGAGATAAATGTCATGGGTGAGAGAACACCAAACCTAACATGAATGAAGATAAAATGTCATGGGTGGAAGATGTATGAAATGCAGTATAAGAGATAAAGAGAATCTAAATTTAAAAGTGACTAGGAGATAAAGATTAGAGATGTACCTAAAAATTGAAGGACACTAATTGGGTTTAGATTTAAATCTGTGAACTATTTCTTATTAGTTTCCTCGTAGGAAAAGAGCCTAGCACTCACCGAGGAACTACTATAATTTTAGTTCAAGGGAAACATGTATTATATTTATAGGAATTCATGATATCGGACATGTGGATATATTTAACAAGGGCTAATACAATGAAAACTTAGTGCACTTATGATTACTTCGTTATTTCTTGTGATCACACAACTTTATGCTCTTTAAGTACTTGCATAGGTATTATGAGAGATTATTTATACTTAGAAATATTTCCTATAATTCTATAAATGATTGATAGTTGAAAAATATTGTGATTATGATTATGAAAATAGTATTTGGATTCTATGTGCCACAAGATACTTTTTAAGGATGTTAATAAACCACCCAAGTCACTTGTTTCCAATATCATAAACCACTGTTAGAGTTCTTACCAGAATTGAGAAACCACTTATAATTCAAATATTGTGTGGAGTGGTCCTTGTTTCCAATAAACATTTCTTGGTAAAAACTAGTTTTTATGAAGAGTTTTTCATTTTTCTTTAATGGGATTGAAAAATGATTAAAATATTGAAAGTAAAACATGAATATTTTTCCTGTTGGAAGTATTTATGATTTTAATAAAAAATCATTGTTTTTCTTTATTGATATTTCTTGTCCTCCATATTGAAGTTGAGTGGTTTCCTTTTGGTTGTCCTAGTTACACAAAAGTTATGGGTGGTGATAGATGGCATAACCCGAAGGCGATCGAAAATGTAGATTTGCCAGAGATAAAAGAAATATAAATAAAAATGAAAACATCAACTTGATGAGAGGAAAAAATAATAATGACGAAAAGAAGATATGAACATCAGGGACAATATCATCTTTAAGGGTTATTTTTTTGTTTTGTGGGGGGGATGTAATATCCTTAGAAGGAACATATTTACATTTTAATTCGTCATAGTATGAAAATATTATTGATCTAATATGTTCAATGGAGTACGGACAATTGGCATAAAGAATTAGTTAGGGTTCTAAATGGTTGCAACTACCATAAGATCCATTCGAAGCTAAAATATACATGTAGGTAGGATTTTCATAAGAAAATATATTAGTTTTTTTCATCATGGATCATTTCTTGCTTTCTACAAGGGTTTAGGAGAGCTTCTCACACGTGCCAAATGGAATAATTTTATGTGTTAATTTTGTAGGAAATTTGTTGAGAGGAGACTTTGAATCCAAAGTGCATCCCATGGAATAACGATGGAGGAAGAGAATTAAAATTTAGATATGCCATCTCCAATGAAATTTAATATATAACCCTTCAAGAATATGAACATAGATGAAGACGCATTTTCTCTTAATCTCTTTTTAGTTGCCATTGTTCGACAAACACAACACTAAACTATCATGTAATAATCAAACCAATATTGTATTTTGGCATCAAGTATGAATTGGTATTAGTCCTTCTGAAGTAGCCGATATTAGTTTGAAGTTGAAAACTTCAAATTTTCCTATGATAACTGCAAAGGCCACCCTATAATTCATTTTATTGGGTAATAAATTCTAGAGTAGAAATTTCTGAAAGTGTGATGTTTCATAATTCATGTAGGTTTGAATGATATGATACATTAGTTTACTTTTAATTATTATGTAGTTGTAGAATTGAGACTTCTGTGATTAGTCATAGTTATAAGGAGAGCTTCAGCGTAAATCACCTTATGTGTAAGGTGATTTACGCTGAAGCTCTCCTTATATTATTATGTAGTTTTTGATTAAAAAGGTAGTGGGTAGGCCCTTTGAAAATGAAACTTCTATTGTGCATATGGCCACATACATGGCTACAATATACCTTTTTGAGCTACACATAGACATGGTATAGTAGGGAAATGATAATTGAGTGATAATCTAAAGGGTTCATAGCGACAAAAAGAGACATTGAAGCTCTCTTATCTATGGGACGCATAATACCTATAATTTTTGTATTCATGGAGAAGAATAAATCATTATTTTTTCAATGCAAATGACTTTTCATTTACAGCAACAAGCCCATCTAAAAAAATACCATATAACTTGACAACTTTAATTTATATCATTGCTAAATAATAATTTAGATGTGATAATATTAATGAATTTGAGTTTGCATTCATAAAAAAATATAGCCATGTTTTTATTAATGCAAAGGATTTTCCATTTACAACAACACATGGTTATGTGTTGATTATGTGGTTTGATTTATACATTAAATACCATTTTCATCGAAATCTCGTAATAAAATATAATGAAAGTTTGTGACTTTTCTTTTTTGTTAAAAATAAATTTTTGAATGCATAAATGGATTCAACACCATGAAAAACCATTTTGGCACTTAGATTCTATAGATTAAATAACCTAAACTAAATTTTCAGGAAACACACTACGGATTTTGATTAAAGTTAACCAAAAAAATGCTTCAAACAAGGTCATTTCATCTATAAGTTAGTCTATGCCATTTTATGTCTATAATGAAATTATTTAATGAATTAAAGCTATGTAAATATATTCCATCTCTTATATTTTTGTTGATCCAGGAGCATCCAACTCACCATGATTGGGTGAAGTCTTTGTGAGGTCAAAGAAAAGTTGAATTTACTTTTATTAGTATTTACGTTGGTTGACAAAAAAGTAGGTAGGACTTTTACTTTCATTTTTCTTTCACTTAGGTAAAGGTAGTTGAACAGTTAGGGTTATGTGTTTTGTCTATTTTTAACAAAGTCATGATTATATTTTTATTAAAAAAAAACAAAAAAGACAGATGTATCTCAAGATAAAATCTTGTCATAATATGAAACAAATGACCAGTAACCAAATAACTGTAAAGGTCTGTAATTGGAAAACAACTGTACAGTTTCATTAACTCGAACAAAGAAGCTATAAATGTAACAGGACAAAATCATGGAGGAGTTCAGTCCAATACCTGTCACACTCAGTTACAAAATAACAATAGAGAAATCAAAGCTCTGTCCATCTGTATGTCTATTGTGATTTATTATGTTTTTTCAATTTATGAATACTTGAATACACAGCTAACTATTCACAGATTCTTCGAAACAAATACTTCCTTACGTTCCTAAAGGAAAATTACCAGTGTATACAACCAGACCAAAGAACAGACTCAGAACAATGGTTTGAAATTTGTTAAAGCAGATAATGGAAGTAAACCAGGACTTCATACGGGCCAAACACCTACAGGTCGAGTAACAATTCCCAATTAGAATTGAAGTGACACCCATACTACATTGGCAGTAAAGTTACAGGGTTCACAAAAATTATATAATATACTTCAAGTAAACTGAAGGCACATAACAATAGTTCCAGCCATAAAATTCCGAGAAAACAAACAGTGTACATAACCAAGAAATTCAAATCCAATCTTCTTACATTTTCCCGAAAGCATTTCTTTCCAAATATTGCATAGTCTAGTGTATTAAAATTACACAACAGAGTTGTAAGGCCAAAGCTGTGCACGCTCAAACCCTGAGCTATAAACCCTAGGCGAGGGTTTCAACCAAAATATTTGAACACAACATAAATACATAGACCCTGGACATTAAACCCTAGGTGAGGGTTTGGAAAGGAGCCGCCATTACAACGTGGAAACTATAGTCGACATACATTGGAATATCGGAGTCTCGTCGCAACAGAGCATCGCTCATAGTGAGCATTTGACAAACCCATTTAACTCGAAAAGAAATAGAGTTAAGAAGACCAAAAGGAAGAACTAATAGAAGTTAGAGGAGGCAGAGCCTACCGAACAAAACCATGACAGAAAATACCAAACCCTCCAACAACAGACCCTTAACACCTGCATAACCAAGAATACACGGGTGTTAGTTGATACATTGCCATAGAAGTGGAAGTATAGAGTTGCGAAGAGAAACTAAATCATTGAAACTGCAAACAAATACCTGAGGATTCGCAGTGAGGCCGAAGACAGGCATTCCATCCATAGCATCGATTGACTATGGAGAAGAAGGAGAAATCCAAGTCAGGGACTGTGGAAAGAGATCCACAAGTTGAAGCAAATAATGATAAATTACCTATGTGTTACGCTGGCCAGAGAAGAAAGCCATTGAGCCAAACCTGGAGACAAGCAAACAACGAGTTTCCAACAAGAATATAAAACCTCAGTGCATGAGCTAACAAATTGTGACTTGTAGGACCATGACAGAAAGAAACCAAAACGCAATAGAGGTCTTACCCAGGCAACCACAGGACAAACTAGAACCATCTACAAAACGAGGGTCAAGAACCAACACAGTCACAGCAACAAGCGACTAGAAGACACACCCAGGGCTTGCAGCATAGTTGCCCATAGCTGTACACAAAACCTTGTAGAACACTAAGGGGGAGACCCTTGACAGGTAACAACAAATGACCGAGAATACCAATGAATGAAGGGAACAGGGAAAGAGTTGAATGGGAAGCACAAACGTCAAGGCAAGTACCTTTCATTATCTCTGAATTGAATGCCATATCAACCAAAACCAAAAATATCCAATTGCATTTCATATACGTGTCATCACTATCAAATGATTTAATCAAACACACAAACATTGCAAAGTCATTCCCATGTGATAGTTGAACATTAGAAAATCATTTCAATACGATAGTTTGGTAAAAGCATTGGGCTGGTCCCATCAAAGTGGTACCAAAGTAGGATAAATTGATTGAGGATATGGAAAGAGGAAGGTGAGTGTAGGAATTTACAGGGTAAGTTCCTCAGAAAGAACACCAAAAGGACACCGCTCACAACCAGATCTCAAATCAATACACCAGTATTTTTGACGTGGTTAAAACCCTCAAAGAGG
>APFE031335908.1:42716-121260 GCA_000404065.3 Pinus taeda
AGAATTCATGGACCAATCGGGTGTCAAGCCACGGATCAAGTGTTGGTAATACCGAGGAGAGAATGAACCGTCGGATTACTACATATCGTGACCGTCGGATTGTAAGTTACAAAATGTACAATGGTAAAGAAACACACTTTACCTAACTCTATACTAGACCAAGTTGAACTTAACTATTTCCTATGTGTCGGAATATCCTAACAGTGAGGTCATGGTAGAGTTGCTCAAAGGTTGGGAGAGGTAGGATTGAGAGAGGAGATTGGAATTCTAGCTACCCATTTGGAGGCAGTGGAAGCAGGGAGAAGAAGAGACCCAGAGATAGGTTATGAGAGTGAGGAGGAACCTGAAGTAGCAGCAGATGGACCGGAAGGTGAGAGCCCAGAAGTGAGATTGTTGAGATCTCTTCTAGTAGCAAATAGTAAACTGAAGCCAGAACTCCCAACCTATGACGATAGTTTGTCTATTGAGGTTTTATTGGATTGGATCAATGAGATGGATAAGTATTTTGAGTGTGAGGAAATCAGCAAAAACTGCAGAGTTAGGTTAGCTACGACTAAATTGAAGGGACATGCAGTCTTGTGGTGGGATAGTGTCCAAAACGAGAGGAAAATATTGAACAAGCAGACGATTAAAACTTGGTCAAGGATGGTGGCCAAGTTAAAGGGAAGATTTCTTCCAAAGGACTACCAGATTGCACTACATAGACAGGTGCAGAATCTGAAACAGAAAGGATTTATGGAAAGGGAATATACGGAGGAGTTTTATCAAGTGAATTTGTGAGCCAGTTATATAGAGGATATTGTAGAAATAATAGCCAAGTATGTTAATGGGCTAAGGTTAGATATTTTGGATGAAATCAGTGCTTTGTCAATGAACAACACTGAGGAAGCGTATCAAAGTGTGATGAAAGTTGAAGAAAAAATTACTAGAAGGCAGAATTCCCAGAGAGGATGAGGAGCCGACAGGGGAAAAGTCTAGTCATATGGCAGAGGGCGGACTGTAAGTAATAATGAGGAAGGTAGCAGTTCCAGAGCTTTAGGATCAATGGACAGAGGTGATAATGCAAGAGGTGGCAGGTCATCCCAACGGGGCAGAGGAAATGGATGAGGAAGAGGGGCTCGTTACCAATGTTATAGGTGTCATTAATGGGGACAAAGATCGTTTGAATGTCCATAGGTAGAATAAGTTGGACAACAAGGTGCATATGTCACACAATATGAAGAAGCAGTAGCGCCTCCCAAAGAAGCAAAAAAAGCTCCAGAGACAGCGGAAGCTTTAGCGCTGCACAAAGTATTGTTGAAACCAGTCAAGGAGGTCACCCAACAGACACAATGAAAGGCTTTATTTAGAACAACTTGTAAGTCATGAGGTAAGTGCTATAAATTAATTATTGACAGCGGTAGTACTGATAATTTAGTGTCCACAGATATGATAGAAAAGCTAGAGTTGAAGCATTTGAAACATCCCAACCCTTACAAAGTTTCATGGCTGTAAAAGGGCCATCAGTTGCTAGTAGATGAACAGTGCAAGGTGGAGTTTCAAATTAGTAGATATAAGGATAAAGTTGTTTATGACATCATGCCAATGCATGTATGTCACATATTGCTTGGCAAGCCTTGGCAGTATGACAGGAAAGTGGTACACGATGGATTGACGAACTATTATAAATTTGTTAAGGATGGAATCAAGAATATGCTTGTGCCCATCAAGGAGGAAAGGACGGTAGGGACAGGTGAACCAAGGGCATTGTTGGTTAGTGGAAAACAACTCCTGAAACAAGTTGAGGATAGTGAGATAGGTTACGCAGTTGTAAAGAAAGAAAGAACAATGTTGTTGCATATGGAGGTATCAGATTTACCTATGAAAATCCAGCAGCTGTTGTAGGAGTTTATAGATATAGTGGTAAATGACTTACCAGATAAATTACCCCGCAAAAGGAGCATAAGTCATCATATTGACTTCATACCCAAAGCAAATTTGTCGAAGAAAGTGGCATACCAAATGAGCCACAAGGACAATGAATAAATTAGGAAGCAGGTGCAAGAACTGTTGGACAAGGGGTTAATAAGGGAAAGATTAAGCCCTTGTGCTCTTCCAACGGTCCTTGCTCCCAAGAAGGGAGGAGAGTGGAAGACGTGCACTGACTCAAGGGTCATCAACAAAATCACCATCCAGTACAGGTTTCCACTACCATGGATGGATGACATGATGGATTGTTTAAGCGGGGTGGTGTATTTATCTAAGATAGACTTGAAGAGTGGGCCATCAGATTCGGATACGAGAGGGGGACGAATGGAAAACAACCTTTAAGGCGAATGAGGGGTTGTACGGATGATTGGTCATGCCTTTTGGACTGAGCAATGCACCCAGTACATTTATGAGGTTGATGAATGAGATGTTGAAGGAGTACATCAGGAAATTTGTGATTGTATACTTGGACAACATACTAATTTTCAGTAGGACAAGGGAAGAAAACCTTCAACTTGTGCATAAGGTGCTGGAGAAATTACAACAGAATAAACTGCTACTAGATTTGAAGAAATGTACTTTTCTGCAAAATGAATCAGTATATTTTGGCTTTGTAATAGCAGAGAATGAACTGAATATGGATCTGGAGAAGGTGGCGGTGATAGTGAATTGGCCATCTCTGGAAAATTTATTTGAGGTATGTAGCTTTCACAGGTTAGCGAGTTTTTACAAGAAATTCATAAGGAATTTTAGCGAAATTTGTGCACCAATGTTGGACACCATTCAAAAGGCCAGTCAACCTTTTCGATGGATAGATGCAGTGGGGAGAAGTTTTGAGTTGTTAAAGAGAAAGATCACTGAGAAGCTGATCCTGAGATTGCCAGATTTCAAGAAATTATTCCAGGTTCGTTGTGATGCTAGCGTGACAGCAATTGGAGCTGTACTCAGCTAGGAGGATAAGCTTGTAACATTTTTCATGAAAAGCTGAATGAGAGTTGACATAAATATTCATTGTATGATAAGGAGTTCTATGCAGTTATACAGGTATTAAAACACTAGAGGCATTATCTTTTGGGAAACGAATTTGTGCTATTCTCAAATAATTCTGCACTATAGTATGTAATGCAGTAGCACAGGTTGAACCACAAACACACCAAATGGGTGGAGTATTTACAGAGCTTCAACTTCATATTGAAGCATATTAGCAGACGGGCCAACAAGGTGGCGAATGCACTAAGTAGGAAAGCTTTACTTCTGCAAGAAAGTATTGTGCAAGTGTTGGGTTTTGAGCACTTAACGGACTTATACCAGACAGATATAGATTTTAAAGAGGCCTACAAGGCACTCTAGAATCCATTTGTGAGAGATAAGAATCCTTGGTTGAACTACAACATACATGAGAAACTGTTGTTTAAGGGAGGACAACTATGTATACCTCACTGCTCGATGAGGGATAACATTATTCGAGAGAAGCATAGTGGAGGATTGGTCGGACATTTCGACGTGGAAAAGACACTTGAGAAACTCATACATTTCTACCATTGGCCAAATATGAGGAGGGATGTGCACCGATTTGTGGCGAGATGTAAAGTCTGCCAGTTTGCGAAGGGTCACAGTTAGAACACAGGATTGTATACATTGTTACCCGTTCCAAGCAGACCGTGGGATTCGGTCAGTTTGTACTTCGTCCTAGGTCTACCTAAGACACAGAGAGGTTACGACTCGGTGATGGTAGTAGTGGATATATTCTCAAAAATGGCACATTTCATCCCTTGCTGGAAAACTAGTGATGCCACCCACGTGGCTAACTTTCTTCTCATAGAGATTGTCAGGATACATGGGTTGCCTAAGTCCATTCTATCAGACAGGGATGTGAAGTTTACAAGACACTTTTTGCATACCCTATGGAAGAAAATGGATACACAACTGAGTTACAATTCTTCTTATCATCTGAAAACAGATGGACAAACATAAGTTGTAAACAAAAGTTTAGGAAATTTGCTACAAACTCTGGCTGGAGAGAATTCGCGGATGTGGGATCGAGTGCTGGTGCAAGTAGAAATCGCTTATAATGATTTTCCCAACTACAGCACAGGCTTCAACCCTTTTCAAATCCTGTACGTTATGCATCCTCCTAGAGTGCATGAACTGTGGGATCTTGGACTGCAAGAAAGGAGAAGTGTAGATGGATAAGATTTTTGCTAACGCGATGAGGGATTTGCATGAACAGATAAAACTCAAATTACAGGACAACAGCCTAAAGTATAAACAACAAGCAGATTTTAAGAGAAGGGAAGTATAGTTTAATGTTGGAGATGAAGTCCTCATGCAGTTGCGTAAGGAACGCTTCCCTAAAGGTATGTACAATAAATTGAAGTACAAGAAGATAGAACCCTACAAAGTCCTTCAGAAATTTATAGCAAATGCCTATGAGATCCAATTTCCACCCAGAATAGACATTTCGCCTATCTTTAATGTAGCAGACCTGTTTCGCTACATGGCTGACCCAGAGGAGAAGGAAGAAGATGGAACGACGCGACCCACACGGAATACCCAGGATGGAGGAGAATCTTAGAAGAGACAGATGCCTTACGTTCAACCTCCCGAGATCGAGAGTATTCTTGACACTCAGGTGGCTAAACAAACTCAGCAGAAGGAATATCTACAATACCTGGTCAAGTGGAAGAATCGTCCTATTGAAGATAGTTCATGGCTTGACGCCAGGCAGCTTGAACAGATAGGTTCTTCAGTCGAGAAGCTCATGGACTGGAGCCATGATTTCTTTTGGCCCCGGGAGCCTGATGCAGTAGCATCCAGCTCACCATGACCAAGTGAAGTCTCTGCCAGGTCAAAGAAAGGTTGAGTTTACTTTTATTAGTCTTTATGTTGGTTGACAGAAAAGTAGGTAGGACTTTTAATTTCATTTTTCTTTTACTTAGGTAAAGGTAGTTGAACAGTTAGGGTTATGTGTTTTGTCTCTTGCTAACAAAGTCATGATTATCTTTTTATTTTAGAAAAAGGAAAAAGACACATGTATCTGAAGAGAAAATCTTTTCATAATATGGAACGAATGACCGGTAACCAAATAACTATAAAGGTCTGTAACTGGAAAACAACTATACAGTTTCATCAATTGGAACAGAGAAGCTATAAATGTAATAGGACAAAATCATGGAGGCGTTTAGTCCAATACATCTCACACTCAGTTAAGAAATAACAACAGAGAAATCAAAGTTCTATCCATATATATGCCTATTGTGATTTATTATGTTTTTTTTATTTATGAATACTTGAATAGACAACTAACTATTCATAGATTCTTGTATACAAATACTTCCTTGCGTTCATGAAGGAAAAGAACCAGTTTATATAGCGAGACCAAAGAATAGACTCAGTACAATGGTTTGAAATTCATTAAAGAAGATAACGGAAGTAAACCAGGACTTCATACGGTCCAAACACCTATAGGTCGAATAACAATTTCCAATTACAATTCAAGTGATAGCCATATTACATTGCCAGTAAAGTTACAGTGTTCACACAAAATTATACAATATACTTCAACTAAACCGAAGGTGCATAACAACAGTTCCAACCAAAAAATTTTGAGATAACAAATAGCGTATATAAATAGGTAATTCAAATCCAATGTTCTTACATTTTCCCAGAAGCATTTATTTCCAAATATTGCAAAGTCCAGCGTATTAAAATTACATAACAGAACTGTAAGGCCAAAGTCGTGCATGCTCAAACCGTGAGCTATAAACCCTAGGCAAGGGTTTCAACCAAAATATTCGAAGACAACACAAATACATAGACCCTCGACGTTAAACCCTAGGTGAGGGTTTGGAAACGAGCCACCATTACAACCTGGAAACTACAGTCGACATATAGTGGAACACCGGAGTCCTGACGCAATAGAGCATCGCTTACAGTGAGCATTTGACAAACCCATTTAAATCAAAAAGAAATAGAGTTAAGAAGATCAGAACGAAGAACTAATAGAAGTTAGAGGAGGCAAAGCCTACCGGACAAAACCGTGATAGAAAATACCAAACCCTCCAACAGTAAACCCTTAACACCTGCATAACCAAGAATACACGGTGTTAGTCGATACATTTCCATAGAAGTGGAAGTATAGAGTTGCGAAGAGAAATTAAGTCACTGAAACTGCAAATAGATATATAAGGGTTCGCATTGAGGCCACCGACAGGAATTCCATCCATAGCACCGGTTGACTATGGAGAACAAGGTGCAATCCAGGTCAGCGACTGTGGAAAGAGATCCACAAGATGAAGCAAAGAATGACAAATTACCTGTGTGTTACGACGGCAACAGAAGAAAGCCATCGAGATGAACCTGGAGACAAGTAGACAATGAGTTACCAACCAGAACAGAAAACCTCAGCGCATGAGCTAACAAACTGTGACCTGTAGGACCATGACAGAATGAAACCAAAATGCAGCAGAGGCCATACCCAGGCAACCAAAGGAAAAACCATAACAGTCTACAAGCCAAGGGTCAAGAACCAACATAGTCACAGCAACAAGCGACCAGAAGATGCACCCAGGGCTTGCAACATAGCTGCCCATGAAACCTTGTGGAACACTAAGGAGCAGACCCTCGGCGGGCAACAACAAATGACCGAGAATACCAACAAATGAATGGAATAGGCAAAGAGTTGAGTGGAAAGCATAGACATCAATGCAAGTACCTTTCATTATTTCTGAATTGAATGCCATGTCAACCAAAACCCAAAATATCTGATTGCATTTCATATATGTGTCATCACTATCAAATGAATTAGTCAACCACACAAACAATGCAAAGTCATTCCCACACGACAGTTGAACATTACAAACTCATTTCAATACAATAGTTTGGTAAAAGTGTTGGTCTGGTCCCATCATTTGTAGATTTGTATAATGCGATGGAAATAAAGGCAACAACATTAGCCATAATTTTATCAATAACCTATATTATTGCATTGGTAACTACAGGACAAGACTAATATTGTATTAATGGGGAGAAGTAGACTATTACCCGTTATTATGTACTAAAATGAACTAGTAGGTTATTACTAACGTTTCTTAAATAATAAGAATTACTTGAAAACAATACCATTGTTGCGAAATTTATTCCCATGGTTTTTCATTTTGACTGAATGCATTAAAAGTATGGTTTTATAGATTTTGTTTAAGGTGTTATGTGTGTTAAATAACTATTCATTTTTACTTTACAATGTAAATAACTATGAATGACTAGATATGGAGATGTCTTTTACTTTCATTTATGCATGTGCAAAATAATGTTTTCTTAAAAAGAGGTATAATGCATAGAATATTATTAGTGATTCTCACATGATAATTAGAAGAGATCAAATATTTTGGTTTTAATGAATATATATTTCAAATAATCATGATTTTAGAGTTTGCTAATGATAGTGTTTTCGATAAATAATCATGGATTTTTCAAAGAATGACATGGAAGTTCCTTAACAAATCCCTTTCATAACACCCGAAGGACAAACTAGAAGTAATGATATTGCAGGTGATGAGGTCATAATTGTTACATGTAGAGTGAAAGTTCATGAAACATAGTTTGTAATATATTCCTTATCTTGGTAAATAACTATGCCATGAAGAGATTGTGCTCCAAGAAATTTTGGGTTATGTCTTTGTGATACATGACATCATGTTTAATGTAGTAGATTATAGTTAATTATTGCATGAAATTATTCACCCCCAAATTCTACGTGTTAATGGAGAAGAGGGAAGCTATGTAGCATGGCCTCAGCCACAAGAAACAACTCCAAAAATTAGCAATATGATCCCCTCCACATCAAAATTCCTCCAAGTGGGCTTGTGATTAGGTGCTTAGAATTATCCTCAAAAGTCAAAGTGTTAGGATTGCTTCAAACTCAACTTCATATTGAAGAACTCATCATTCTGAATCCAATGGTGCAAACAACACTCAAATCTATGTTTGTATACAAAAGTTAGAGCAATTCAAAATTCAAATTTGACTTGGCTACATGGCAAGATTAGGATGATGTGGAATGTTCTTTAGTGAATAATGAGATGCCAAGTAGTAGCCCTCTATTGGCCCTCGCATATCACATATCCTAGTGGTAAGTGATTTTTCTTAAGAATCAACCCCCAGGTAGAGCCAATTGCAATTTGTGATATCGCAATCACAGGAAAGGATCGACAAACAAATATTGGCCCCAACACCTACAAGGTTCGGAGTTGTGAAGTGATACGATCGCATATCGCAATCGTAATGGCAACAAGAATAAATCTAGGCAAGAGTTGGGTTACGATACAGTATCGACCCTAAGTACGAGGGAGTAAACCATAATTGCATACCGCAATCATAGGAGACAACATAGTCCTATAGTTTATCATCACCAGACATCGATGATTTTGATTTTCAATACAACCCACAGGATATTGCTTGCAGTCCGGAGAAATTCTTTCATGGTTTGCATATTGTGGGGCTTATTTTTAGATTTACGTTGGTCTTAGAGCATTTTGTAGAACAAATAGGGGAAGAAATAGGAGAAGTCATGAGTCTTTCAGTTCTTGTCCAAATTTGATGCAAAAATAGTAAACTCTAATAGTTTTGTGGATCCTAAACTCATTGTGACAAGTTTCAAAGGCATCTGAGCATTTAAACACACTTTTGATGTAGTTTTCAAATAATAGAGAGGCCCAAGCCATTGGAAGCTAGACCATGAAGACGTAGCCCACGAGGGGTGAACTCCTTTATCATTTGCTAGGTTATACTTTGATGCTCTTTTCTATTATATTGCTTCTATTCAACATATGTTTTTTTATTTTAAAATCTTTATAACATTTACAAAACAATCTCTCATGGGAAGATGTTAATTATTCAAAAGTTTTGACTCCTTAAGAACTTCAAAAAGAAAATGATAAGCATATTGGGTTTATTTTTGAATGGTGAATTAGCACAACATTACTAATCTACTCCAATTTAGATCAAGTTGGTATTGAAGCACTTTTTTTTGCTTACTAGATTTTATTTGTGAAAGAAGGATTTAATTATTTGCAAGTTTATGTAATGCTTACAAGGTTAAATCTCAAAAAAGTTAAGGAGAGTTGGTTGAAAGCCCTAAAGTTGGGTCAAATGGAAGAAGAGAAAGGTTGCCAAAGTCTTCCGCACTAGTTCAGCCTCAAGTTGTAGAAATTGTAGCTAAGATTCCAACACCAGTACAACCTCAAGTTGTAGTTGAGCCTTCAGAGACTATGTCTCATGAAGGAGAACCTATCATGATACAAGATGTACCACTGTTACTCATGTTCATCATCATTCTTCAAAAGCAGTTGGTAAATCACATTTTGTGAAGCTTGATGTTAAATTTGAGTTGCCTATATACAATGGTGAAGTGAATGCAGAGAAGTTGGATAAATACATTCGTCAGTTGGAGATTTACTATATAATTTAGAACCTTCAAGAGGAAGATATGAAAATTCAGTTGGCTTCATTGAGAATGGAAGGTGCAACACGTGTATGGTGGGAAGCAAGGACTCAAGAAAAGATCAAAGAACATGGTAAGATCTCTATTTCTTGGTCAGAATTCATTGCTTCTATAAAAAGATAGTTCTACCATTTAGATCATATGTAGAAAGGCATTAGGAGATGGAAGAATTTTAGGCAGTTGAATGGTTAGAATGTGCAAGAGTATACTCAAGAGTTTAGGAAAAGAGCTCTGATGCTAGGAGTAGAATTACACTGACAAGGTACCTTGTTGAAATACATAGGAGGGTTGCATAGCTATCTTCAACATACCATACATATGTTCAATCGTGTGAATCTTAACGAGATTTGTGTTCATGCTACACACCTCGAAGCAAGAGGGAAAAATATACAGGAAGAAGGTAAGAAGAAGTCATTTTAGAGTGTTGAAAAAGGGAAGAAGTTTAAAGGAAAGTAGAATAAAGATTCTTCTGTTAACAAATAAGGGGAGAAACCTGTGTGCAAAAATTGTTCCAAGGAAGGACATGATGAAGTGCATTGCTAGAATCTTCATCAAGAATTACAACTACGGAAATTTAAAAATAAAGGGAAACATAAGACCAATGTTGTTGCAAAAAAAGACTTGGGTACAGACTCAGGAGATGAAACAAAAATCATAGACATAGTCACCAAGCGAAAATCCTTGGCAAAAGAAAGTAAAGAGGCTAGAAAAGAGGAAGGCATAGCTAGTATCAACACAAAAAAATTCCCACAATGTTTCAAATGAAGAAAATGGAATCATTCCACATCCGAGTTATTTCTAAACATACAAACATCAATACCTTGTTTGAGACTGAGTCTTAGGAAAAACTTAATTTCTACAGATTTGGTTAGGAAAATGAATCTACAAATTGTGCACATCATAAACCGTATCTGTTGTGTTGGACAACCAAGGATTCCAATTTGTAGGTCACTCAGAAATGTGTTTTCAGGTTTGCGATCACTGCTAATTTCATTGACAAAGTTGAATTTGATGTTGTGCCATTGGATATCTTAGGGATTGTATTGGGAAGACCATATTTGTATGATAGAAAGGTTGTTTTCCATAGATTTGAGAACATATAAGATTTGTTAAAAAAAATAGTGGAGTACATTGTGAGAGCCCATCGCATGAAGCTTAATCTATCTTTGGCAAGCATAGGTGAAATGAAGCGACTCGTTAATTCAAGCAAGAGTATCGTTCTCCTCATGATCAAGTAAAATAATAACATGGATCAATAATCCTTTGCAGGCTGTGATGCGAAGCTGAAAGATGAAGTGGGTGATGTGGTTAATTAAAATGGAGACATGTTTCGACAACCAAAGGGATTTCCATGAAAAAGAGAAATTCAATATGAAATTCATATACAACAGGACTGTCCACTCCCAAACATTGCTATTTATCAAATGTGAATTATAGAATGTTTATAAATTAAGAAACAAGTCCATGAATTGTTAGATGAAGGAATAGTTCATCCTTCTACTTCGCTATGTTGTTCACCAATTGTATTGGAACCCAAGAAAGATGGAACCTCGTGTATGTGTGTGGATTATCGAGATTTAAATAATATCACAATAAAGAATCAATACGCACTACCATAATAGATGGTTTATTATATAAGTTGAAACATGCAAAGTATTTCACTAAATTAGACTTGAGAAGTGGATATCATTAAGTTAGAATATTCGAGGAGGACATTTGGAATACTACTTTTGAAACTAAACAAGGATTGCTTGAGTGGTTGGTGATGCCTTTCGACCTTTGCAATGCTCCAGCTACATTCATGAGAGTAATGAGTGATTTTTTAAGATGATATTCTGATATTCAGCAAATCATGTGGATAACTTGTCAAGCATGTTAGGAAAGTGTTAGATCTCATGAGAAAATAAGAGTTATTTCTAAAGATATCTAAATGTGAATTGAGGAAAACTTCTTTAGTGTATTTGGGCCACATAATTGGAGGAGGTGAGATGAACATTGACTGCTCTAAAGTTTTTGTCATTGTGATTTCGCCAACACCTAAATCAATTACAAAAGTAATGATATTTTTAGGAGCGTCACAGTACTGGAGGAATTTTATTACCAATTTCTCCTCCATAGCAGCTCCACTACATGTGTCGATTATTGTGAAGGTTTTCTTTCAATGGGGAGGAAAAATGAAAATCATCTGATGCTTTCAAACAAAAGACCAATTCAGCCGCAATTTTAGCATTGTCAAATTTGAAAAAAACCTTTTGAAATACAAACATACCCAAGTGACTACACCATGGGCTCAATTTTGTTATAGCATGGTAAGCCCATTTCATTTCATTTTGAATTTTTTATTGGTTTTGTTATTAATTATATTACATATGATAGAGAGATTTATGTGTTGGTGCAAAGTGTGAAGAAATGGAAGCATTATTTGATGGGAAAAGAAACCATTATTCACACCGATCATCAACCTCTGCAATATCTGCATCTCAAACCAAATTGCAACAGTCAAGGCACCTTCGTTGGGTGGGATTTTACAGCAATTCCACTTGGTAGTCAGGTAGAATAAAGGAACTTATAACAGAGTTGTTGATATTATTTCTACACCGGTTGTAAATGTATCCATTTTACTCGAGAATAATTTTGTTTTTCTAAATGTTACGTTGAACAATATGTAGAGGATGCTAATTTTCAAGAGGTATATTTAAAATTGAGTCATGGCCACCAAGTTGAGGAAATAGACTATCAACTCCATGATAATCTATTATATAATTTGGGAAAACTTTTTGTTCCATAGGCAGAGAGAGTAAATGTCACAAGCAAAGAACATACTTCTCTTATTGTTGGACATTTTAGTGTAAGTAAAAAAGTGGCAAATCCTCAGAGGTATTTTAATTTGCCTCTTTTGCTTGAAAGTGTCTCATGTTTGTAAGAGGTTGTTCATTGTGTGCAGTGAGTAAGCCTAGTAATAGGAAACTAGGATTATACACACCATTTCCATTCTCATCATGACCATGGGAAAGTGTTTCTATGGATTTTGTAGGAGGTATTCATTTCTCAAGGAAATGTCGGGATTATTTTTATGTAGTTGTGTATAGGTTCAACAAAATATGCATGTTAATGCCTTGTGAAAAGCAAATTATAGCTGAACAAACAATTCAACTTTTCTTTCAAAATCTATGGGTCCATTTTGGATTTCCTACTATTGTAAGTGATCCTGATTCTCAATTTGTTGGGAATTGATGGTCATATTTATGGAACTTGATGCACACCAAGTTAAAGAAAGCTATTGCCTTCCATGCACAAACACATGCTCAAATTGAGGTGGTTAACTTGAGATTCATTCATTTCCTAAGAGGATATTGTATCAAACATCCTAAGTTGTGGGATGAACATCTAGATTACATTTAACATGCTTACAACCAAGAAAAGCCCTCTTCTACTCTAACTTTGCCATTTGAAGCATGTATTGGTTATTTTCCTAAATCGCCTTTGGATTTCATCTTTGAAATATCTAGTTGTAGATGGACATAGTGACATAGATAGAGAAAAGAAATTCTTGAGAAAATTCAATTGATTCATCAAATAGTTCAAGAACAACTAGAAAAAAGTCAAGGAAAGGCATGAAAAAAATCGTGTGGATCCTCAGTTTCAAGTAGGTGATGATGTTTAGCTATGCATTATCAATGAAAGGCTTCAAGGTGAAGGTAGAAACTAAAACACATTCGTTATGGTCCATTTAAAGTTATGGAAAATATTAGGAATAATTCTTTCAAGCTTGATTTCCTTGATATATGGAAATCTATTCCATTGTTGATGTTGAAAATTTGAGATTTTATTAACCTCCTTTCATTGAATATCAATGAGATAATGTTCAAATTGCATCTACTAAATAATTTTCTCCAGAATTCCTTGATGTGCTTTAGCAAGACATTATACTTGACACAAGGACAAGGACAACTAAAAGGGGGAATGTTGATTATCTTTGGGTTAGTCTCAAAGATACACATCCATCAAAGGCCAAATGGATTGAAGTGGGAAAGGTGAAGGAATAATACCCTCATCTATTCAATAATTGAAAGTGGCCATTTTGGAGTCCAAAATGATTGCAATGGGTAGGAGTGGTCAGTTGCTCAGAATTATCCTCAAAAATCAAAGTTCCATAATATTGAAAACTCAAATTCAAATTGAAGAGATCATCATTTTGAATCCAACAGTGTGAATGACACTCAAATCCGAGATCGTATGCAAAAGTTAGAGAAATTCAAAATTTTTAACTTGCCTACATGGCATGATTAAGATGATGTGGAAACGTCTTCAGTGAATAAGGAGGTGCCAAGTGGCAACCCACCATTGGCCTTTTCATATCGCATATTGTAGAAGTAAGTGATTCAGGTCAAGACTTAGCCCCCACATAGAGTAGATTGTGATTTGCAATATCACATATCACAATCACATGAAAGGATATCCGAACAAATATTGACCTGAGCACTGGTAAGGTTGGGATTTTATATGTGATGTGATCATATATCGCAATCGTAGTAGCAACAAGAATAGGCCCCGGTAAGTATTGGGTTGTGATGCGATATCAACCTCGATTGTGATGTAGTAAACCACAATTGCATATCACAATTGCATAAGATAGTAGAGTCCCATTCTTTATCATTTCCCAACATTGCCGATTACGATTTTCGATATGGCCGACAGGATATGGCCAGCGCTGCGTAGAAATTCTTGCTAGGTAAGTGGATTTTGGGGCTAATTTGTAGTTTTTTGATGGATTTAGAGCATTCAGTGGAACAAATAGGGGAAGAACTAGGAGCAGTCATAACTCCTTTAGTTCTTATCCAAATTTGATGCAAAAAATGTCAATTCTAGTAGTTTTGTGGATCATGAACTCATTGAGATAGGTTCCAGAGGCATCTAAGTATTGTAAGCACACTTTTGATGTAATTGTAGCATAATCAAGAGGCTCAAGCCATTGGAAGTTGGACCAAGGAGATGTAGCCTAGTAGTGGTGAACTCCGTTATCATTTTCTTATTGTGTGTTATATTTTGATGTTCTTTTATTTTATATTGATGATTTTCAACAAATGTTTTTTATGTTAAAACTTATATAACATTTACATAAGAAGCTCTCATGGTAATTTGTTAATTGTGCAAAAGTTTATAATGCTTAAGCACTTGAAAAGAAAATGATAACAATCTTGGGTTTATTTCTGAAGGGGAATTGGCACAACATTACTAATATGGTCCAATTCAGATTAGCTTGATACATCAAAAGACAAGAAAATATAACCTCTTTGATTCAATATTATGAGTCAAAAAATCTATGTTGGTTTCAACTACGACATGAGCTCACCAAGTAGCTCACAGGGAGCAGTTTAGATCACCGTTAATAATCATGTTTGTTACATTTATTATAGGCTTGCCAAAAAATTCATTCTTCAAGGAAACTCAATCCTCACTTAGACCATAAATATTGATTAAAGTAAAGGTGATATCTAATTCAAGAGAGAAGGTGGTGATCGTGCCAAGGCTGAAATAGATACCGCAAAAGTTTTTAACCTAGATTTTTCATGAATTCCAGCCAAAGTCCAAGCCCCCTCACTAGCGTCGAATATCCAATCCAAAAAAATTGCAAGGATGTTTGTAACCCGAAGAGCTTCTTGAAGAAAATATACATCAAGATATTCTACTAAAAGAACCTCCAAAGGTTATGTTTTTTGTGATTACATGCCAACTCATTACAACTAAAGGTGACAAATTTCATTTTGGCACCCCATGAAGGGATATCAATGCTCTAAGAGCCCCATAAATAGAATATTGTCTAGCCATACCCATGTCACCATGGGCCATTGCTTTAGTTTTAGATATAAGCTCCCTCCTTCCCTACCCTTTGTCATAATCCAGGAGATGTGGAATTTTCCAATCCATTGAAAAGGCCTTGAAACATAAAGAGTACTAACTTGGACCTAAGATTGTAAAAAATATCACTCCCATAAAAAATACCAAAAAGATTCGAGGAAATCAACACCCTTGGTGAGGATTAAACCACCAAGGGAAATATAACAAGTAGATTTTACATGGGATAAAGGATTCAATAGTGTTTGAGAGATCATGGAATCCATACTCGTAAAAGAATAATACCAATCTTTTCTTAATTTAAAAGACTAACTAACAAGTAGACAAATAAGAGGAAACTAGATGAAAGTACCTAGAATCAAGGTGTGTGTTATTAGCTAAGCACCATTGAACCTTGCGACACCTTAAACATGAATCGAGGAGGTGAATATAAGCACCATTGAACCTCGTGGCACCTGAAACTTCAATAGCACACCCGATTCTAATTGAAATCCCCCTTCCTTAAGCAAGGCCTCAACATTAGTTTTTTTCCTTTTGGACGCCTTATTTGAACATGGTGATTTCATTAAAGAAATAGTTAAATTTTAAACTAGGTGATGGGCCTCATTAATAGGTAGATAATAAGGCCCATCTAGCGATCCTCCAACCCACATTTACCTATTTCCTTGTGTTTATTAACATATCTTTTGTTATAAATTGTTTATTAGGAAGACTAAAGGATGTTCTTCATATCGTGTGGCCTAATATGATTAATGGAAATGAAAATAGTGCAACTGAGTGCATTTACTATGCAAAGATATGTTGGAGGCAAATAAATAATATGTAAGAGGATTGACCCCTACATTTACTCACTTACAACTCGACTTTCTCCTTGTATTTACTCACCCACAGTACAAATATTGACTAACAATTGATTCACTCAAGTATTGCATGGATATGAGGGAGCTAGATCCAGTTTTTCCATCATTTTAGAGGGAAGAAACCCTCTTTCAAAGGAGGTTTTCCCCAATATTTTTATAAATAAGGAATCCTAACTTCTCAATAAGATTCAAATTATTGGAAAAATTGACACTAATAGGAGCTAGGAGCTAGAGCTTTTCATTTTCTCTGCTTTATTATGTACTTGAACTCAATTTTATATTAATGAGAAGGTTGTAGTTATATTCAATTTGAGTTTTCCTTAGAGGGATGAGTCCCCTTCGGTTAGGGGCAAACCGAGAGGCTATTTTCTTTTTCCTTTTATATTTCATTCATGCATTTTATTTCCTAACATTATTTTATTTTCTTTCTAGTAGAATTTGTCTATGAAATATTGCATGTATGGATTCATATAAAATGAGGGAAATGAGGATGCATATATTGTGTTGGAAAGAGAAAATGTTATATTTACTTTCCTTTATAGTAGTTATATCTCTGATTAACCCCCTTTTAACTTTTCTACAATTCACATCATTATCATGCACTAGATAATTGGAAAGATTGAGTAAATTTTGTGGTGTACAGGTACTACTATGATTTTCAAGGTTGACATTGTCATTTATAGTCCTTATGCTATCACCATATCTATTTTTTCTACCTTCACAACTCCCTCAAAACATTGCTTATTGATAGTACTTTTCTCGCTTCTTGAAGGCCATTGTGTGGATTGGTCCTTGTGTTATATGGTCCCCTTAAGCATACTAAGATTAGAAATGGCCTCATAAAACCTTCTTCTACCCTCCATGACTCTTTCTCATGTTTAGATCACCTCTTCCATGCTCTGATTGCTCATGGATTCAATCTTGTAGCATCATGTAGCACCATCTAAAGTCCCTGCAAACATTACCATAATTGTCGTTGAAGCTTATTTTTTTCCTCCTATCCCTGAATAACATATCTTAGACTCTGAAACCATGATTCAAGAATATGGAAGACGATATAGGACTTGGCTTTGTGTCACTATAAGACATTTCAACAATTAGGGTTAGTAGACATATTCATGAATTGAATAGAATAGTGGTGATTTTCATGATTAACTCATGAAGCACCTAATGAAATCTATTACTAGATCTAATATCTTTGGAATGCAGTGAGGGCTGATTACATGCTCTTTTCATCATGAAGGTAGATTAGTTTTTCTTTCTTTTTTCTATGCTTCATAAGTTAAAGGTTTTATTTCAAGCATTGGTATTTCCTATTATGCTTATTTCTTATTATGCATAGACTAGCTTTTCTTTAAATGCAAATTTTGCATTGTGAAAATAGATTAATTTTTACATCTTCCAAGTAGTGTAGCCTTTAGATTTCTTCAGGTAGGTTAGAATTTACATTTGAGCTTGGTAATTTAACATTGACATTTATCCAAATAAAAATAACATTTTCCTTTTTGCAAATATATTAACATTTCCATTCCATCAAGTAAATTAAAATTTTCATTTCATGCAATCTCTTTTTCTTGCAAATCTAAATTCAATTGATAAATTGGTGCTTGAGAACAACTTAAGTATATTTTAGCCTACTATGCATATAACATACCACCTCTCATGTTTTCCCAAACCCCGAGTGTATAATTAAAGATGGTAGCCTTAGGAGTTGCAACACTCTTGTTGCAATATCACTAGGTGAACATACTTACGGAACCTCGTGCATCAAGACAAAAGACCTTTATAATCTAAAACTTGTAGTCTAACACAACCCTTTCCTACGTTCATAGTTTCGTGGAGTTTCTTTCAAAGGTCTAAAATGAGTCAAATCCTCCTACGTTCATAGTTTAGTGGAGTTTCTTTCGAAGGTCTAAAATGAGTCAAATCCTCGCAACGAATAAATCCTTCATCCCTTTAAAGGATTATTCCACCCCCACAAAACACCCTAGAATGTTCCCTGTCTTAATGAAACTTTCTCGGTTCCATACATGAGTATAAAGACCACGGAAGTGAACACAAACTAGAACCACATCAAGCCTCTCCTTGCTCGCATCAAACATACGAGAGGAAAACTTGAAAATAATTAGACCAGAATTAATGGACCAAACCATTTTGGCCACTATTTTTGTTGCTTCATGTAAAACATAAATTATAAACCTAATATTGTAATTCTGTATTAGAAATATCCTATATTATAAACCATAACATTAAACGTCATATTATAAATTTAATACTATAAAACCTATATTTAATGCTAAGGTCCTTAAATCTCTACAATACACATAATACTTATTGATAGTTAATATATAGTTATCTGTTTATATCAACCATATTTACTAACATAAATTTCTCACACATTTTTCAACTACTCTTCTTTTACTAACTCTTTTTAACTATCCCACTTTTGGACAAAGGTATTGAAAACGACCTAATAGATATTGAAAATAACTTGGTTTAATATAAATCAGAATGATCTAAAACATTTTCAGACATTTTGTAAATCCCGTGCAAAAAATAGTCCACGTCTTCTTAATTATATTTCACTATTCTCATTTTCATTTCCCCAAAACATATTGAAAATAACTTCGAAGATATTGAAAATAATTTGACTTAATATAAATCAGATTAATCTAAAACATTTTCAGACATTTTGTGAATCCCGTGCAAAGAATAGATGGCGTCTTTTATGATATCTCACTATTCTCGTTTTCGTTTTGCTTCAAATTCATATATCAGCTCTTCACTTCTCTTCTCTTTGGAACGATTATGAAAATAATTATGGCTTTTCGTTCGGAGTAGTTAAGAGAAGAATTATGACTTTTCATTTGACTTTCTAGGCATATGTACAACGACTAGAATGCAGAGACGTATTTCCGATGGATGTTTGCGGTAAATAAGCATATATCTCGAAAGTATATGGCTGAGCATTGGGTAAACTTCTTTTTGTAACTGTCAAGTTAGATTGATTGAAGAGAAAATAAAGAACATTTTTGAATATGAATGTGGAGAAAGTTAATTTCGTTACCTTTTCCAATGCTTTTGGTCATTTAGTACGGTTTCCGTAATTAAAATATTTTCTTTAAAATTGTTGTTTGTTTTTTTTCGAAGTCAATGATGTTAAGTGTGAAGTCAAATTCATGCACGATTCCAAATTCTTTTACATTGTCATTAGTTTTTAGACTTCTATCTAATTACATGCAGGATTCTAGACCTTTCTACACCGTGATTAGTTTTAAGATCTCCACCTAAATCACATGGAGGATTCTAGATCCTTCTTGGGCCTCTATAAATTTGTAGTTTCTCTAGTCAAGGAAAGCAAACCAAGGTCCACGCCTTTTATGTAATGCAAAGTGATTTCTGTTGTCTAGTGATTGGTTTATCTATTCCATTGATTTTGATTCAGTAATCTTGTTGTTTTTCTATTTGTTTGTATATGAAATTATTCTTTGTTATTTCTATCTATGTATGTGAGTATAAATTTGTTGTATGTGATGTATGCTCTCAACTAACAAATCGTATCAAAGCTAGGGTTGAATATCCACACTGAAAGCTACTTAGTGCCATTGCCTTACTCTCGCAGTGTTGATTAAAACGTTGGTTATTACCTATGGAGTTGTTGAAGGATCTATCCAGGAAATCGGAAATTGCTGCAAAGAAGAGAGTCTATGAAAAGGATCTGTTTAGGAAATAGTTGAGGAACTAGCTGAGGAACCTTAAGGTAGTTGTTGCAAGAAATAAAAAGGTCGTGGGTATATGGTGAAACATGCAATGAAGCCTAAAATGTGGAGTGCCTAACTGCTTTACCTAGAGTTCATATTTTTTTCATGAAGCTTGCACATATACAAATTAACATATGTATGTGTGAAATGTGAAAAGGTTAAAAACATTATATACGTTTTCATATTTACATAATTATATGCTGGAATTTTGAAAAGTATATTTTAAAAAGGAGCATGAATTTTGAAAGGGATATTTTAAAAGGAGGAAGGTCATTATTACTAAATTTTAAAGAGTAATAATGAAAGTCTTATTTTTAAGTGGAATTTTTGTTTTTGGGCATCAATATATTGAAAATGGAGACAAAAGTTACAGATATGGAGAAGTTGAGTGGGGCTAATTTTTCCCTATGGAAATCACAAATGCAATATATACTGATTTTGAAGGATCAGTATTTTCCGATTGAGGGAACAACAAAGAAGTCCTCATCGATGACAAATGAAGAATGGAATAAGCTAGATAGAAAGGTGATTGCAACAATTCGTTAATATCTAGCAAAGAATGTGTATTTCAATGTGTCCGGAGAAAACATGGCTAAAGGATTATGGAAGAAGCTCCATAATCTATATGGAAAGAACATAGCATCAAACAAAGTGTTATTGATAAAGAAGCTTTATAATCTCAAAATGAAGAAGTGTGCTTCAGTTGCTAAGCACTTGAATGCATTTAATATTATTACTAATCAACTTGCCTCTGTTAAAATCATTTTAGATGATGAAAATAGAACTATTTTGCTAATGTGTTCTATGCAAGATAACTCGAAATATTTAATTGTAGCTATGAGCACTTAAACAACTACAAGGACCCTGAAGTTTGATGATATCAGTAGTATTTTAATGAATGAGGAACTGCGATGCAAGAAAACTGCTTAAAACTAGGGAGGAGAAGCTCTAGCTCTAGCTGATCGTGGTAGATGAATGGATTGAGGCTCGCAAGGGCGATCAAGATCGAGAGACTGATCAAAATCAAGTAGAGGAAGGATAATCTTCTTTCATTGTGGAAAACCTAGGCACGTGAAGAAGGAATGTCGATTTCAGAAGAAAGGACAAAAGGATTAGAGACCATCTATTACAAATCACAAGTCATCAAGCACAAATGAAGGTGAGATTACCATTGTAGCCACAAATAGTGATGTGTTGTTTACTATCTCAATAGAGGATGCATGTGTATATACATCCAGCAGTAGCTCTGATTAGATCTTTGACTCTGAGGCATCTCACCATGTAACCCAATGCAAAGATAGTTTTGTTTCATATAGTCCTAGTGATTATGGTAGAGGGTATTTGAGGAATAATCATTTTTGCAATATTTTTGGAGTTCGAGATGTTTAGGTCAAGATGAAAGATGGACAAGATATATTGTTGAAACATGTCAAGCATGTACCAGAAATGCACATGAGTTTAATCTCTATGGGACAACTAGATGATGAAGGTTATTCCACAAGCTTTGGAAAAGGAGGCTGGAAAATTAGCAAAGGAGCATTGGTCCTGGCCAAAGGACCCAAGACAGGGACACTATACACATTGAAGACACTGATAGGAAAATCAAATTTGGTTGTTATCACAAAAGAAGGAAATTCATCAGATCTGTGTCATAAGCGTTTGGGTCACATGAGCGAGAGGGGCTTAAGAATCCTTGTTGGTAAAAATTTAATGCCAGGTTTGAAATCTTACAATCTTGATTTTTGTAAGAATTCTATATATGGTAGACAAAGAAGGGCTTCATTCCTTAGAGGTGGCCATGACAAAAAGAAAAATGTGTTAGAATTGGTACACTCCGATGTGTTTCGGCCTGTTAACATCAAATCACTAGGAAGAACATCATATTTTGTAACATTTATAGATGATGCATTTAAGAAGGTTTGGGCATATCCTATGAAAATTAGGAATGAAGTGTTTGGAATATTTCAGAAATTTCATGTGGTTGTTGAACGAGAGACGAACAAATTGCTCAAGTGTTTAAGAACAAACAATGATGGAGAATATTTCTCAAGTGCATTTAGGGAATATTGTAACAAGTTTGGCATAAAGCATGAGAATACTATTTCTGGTACTCCTCAACAGAATGATGTCACAGAAAATATGAATCGAACTATTAAGAAAAATGTGTGAAGTATATTGTCCAATTCCGATTTGGAGAAGAATTTTTGGGATGAAGCAATCCGGACCGCTTGCTACCTTATAAATAGATCTCCAAATACAACCTTGGATGGTGGTATCCGCGAAGAAGTTTGGAATGGTAAGAATTTGTATTATTATCACTTGAACATATTTGGGTGTGAATCATTTGTACATATTCCCAAAGAAAATATAAGTAAGCTAGATCATAAATCTATGCAACACATTTTTTTTCGGATATGTGGATGAAGATTTTGGTTATCGTGTATGGGATCCAGTCAAACATAAAATTATTAGAAGCAGAGTTGTGATATTTGATGAGTCAGAAATGTTCAAGAGGACTATAGGTGAGTTGGAGGTCAAGAAGGTTATTGACAGGTTTGAAGTGCAGCAGGAAAACATATCACCAATACAAGAAAATAAATAGCAAATTCAGGAGCATGAAGAACAACAAGTGGAAAATGATGAAGAACAAGAAGAAGGAATCTTGTAGGAACCTTTAGAGAAGATTCAATTTGATAATGCACCACCACAGTTGGTTCCCAGATCTTCTAGGCCTCATAAGCCTTCATAAAGTTATCCTCCTTCAAACTATATTTTGTCGGCTGATGAAGGTGAGCCTAATTGTTATCAAGAAGCTTGTAAAGTTGGACACAATGAAGAATGGAGAAAGAAATGGAAGAAGAAATGAATTCTTTGCTGGAAAATAAAACTTGGGAGTTGGTAAACCTCCCGAAAGGCAAAAGGGCTCTACAAAACAAATGGGTTTACAGGATTAGGCATGAAGGTGATGAAAAGAAGGAGAGGTATCAAGCAAGGGTGGTGGTGAAAGGTTTTGCTGAAAAAGAAGGTATTGACTTTACTAAAATTTTCTCACTTGTTATTACAATGTCATGCATTAGAGTCATTCTTGGTGTATGTACTACATTAGACTTATAATGTGAACAATTAGATGTAAAACAACTTTCTCTCATGGTGAATTGGAGGAAGAAAGTTATATGGAGCAGCCATAAGGCTTCATAGAAAAAGGCAAATAAGGCCTTGTTTGTAGGTTGAAGAAGAGTCTCTATGTGTTGAAAGAGACACCTCGACAACGGTACAATAAATTTGATTCATTCATGTTGGAGCATGTTTTTTAGAGGTTGGAAGCTCACCATTGTGTCTATATCGAGAGAGATAATCAAGGAAAGTATATCATATTATTGTTATATGTGGATGACATGTTGATTGTTGGGCATGATAAGAATAAGATCAATAGATTGAAGAAAGGTTTCGGTAGCAAATTTGCAATGAAGTATCTGGGACTAGCACAAAAAATATTGGGCATGTGGATTATGCATGACAGGAAAGACAAAAGGTTGTGGCTACCATAATAAAAATATATCGAGAAGGTGCTTGATAGGTTTAATATGAAGGATGTCAAGTCAGTTGGTACACTCTTTGCAACCCACTTTAAGCTGAGTACTGAATTATGTCCTATTGATGACAAGGAGAAATAAGAGATGAGTAAGATTCCTTATGCTTCAGCAGTTGGCAGTTTGATGTATGCCATGGTATGCACACAACCAGACATTTCATATTCAGTGGGAGTAGCGAGTAGGTTCCTTGCAAATCTAGGAAAACAATATTGGCAAGCAATAAAATGGATTTTGAGGTGTGCGAAGGGTACTTGACATTATTGTTTATGTTTTGGTCATGATGATGAGACTGTGCTTGAAGGATTTAGAGATGAAGATATGGTTGGAGATATGGACATGGCTGGAGATATGGACATCAGAAAGTCCACTACAGTTTATTTGTATACATTTGCAGGTGTAGTAGTATCTTAGGTGTCAAGGCTACAAAGAATAGTATACCTCTCAACAACAGAAGTAGAGTACATAGCTACAATAGAAGCTTGTAAAGATATGTTGTGGATGCATCAATTCATAGGAGAGATAGGAATAAAGCAGGACAAGTATGTGTTATACTGTGATAGTGAGAGTGCCATTCACTTGGTAAAAAACCCAATATTTCATTCAAAAGCCAAGCGCATTGACTTAAGGTACCACCACATCTGACATGTGTTGGAGGAAGAACAATTATCCTTGGAAAAGGTCCATATAAATAAGAACCGTGTTGATATGATCACTAAGATTCTACCATGAAATAAACAAGAGTTATGTAGAGGCATGGTAGGACTCGGTGTAACTTGATTCATGATTCTTATTTGGTTTCAAGTGGGAGAATGTTAAGTGTGAAGCCAAATTCATGAAGGATTATGTATCCTTCTACACCGCCATTAGTTTCTAGATCTCCATCTAAATTACATGCAACATGCTTCTTCATCCTCTATAAATTTGTAATTTCATTGTCCAAGGAAACCAAACCAAGGTCCAGGGCTATTAGGTAATGCAAAGTGATTTCTGTTATCAAGTGATTGATTTATCTATTAAGTTGTTTCTAAACTAACTTACACAACCACACGTACATATTATCGTACATATTATCTTATATTATGATATGTAATTAGAAAAGTAATCAGACGAACCTCCAAACACAATCCTTATTCTTTTAAGTCTATAGAGATGCATGATGCCGGTGGCAGATGAGGAAAATCAATTTGAGAGAAATAACCACGTTTCTTTCGGCACTGCAACACAATTTATAGTAATCAGTTTACATACTAACAGTCATTGCAACGAATAATATATGTTATAATCTTCACTTTGGCATAAATGTTTAAATAACATTTAATCTGTGTAAGTGACTTACACGCAAAAAATCCTCATTTAAAACCATCTTCCTCATTTAAAACCATCTTTCTGTATCATGTAAGTAGCAAAGTCTATTAACATACACTGAATTAATGATTAACTTAATTTTTTTCATCTTTTTCATTCAATATCATTTTATTTTAATCTAATTATAAATATTAATTTATTTTATTTACATCCCAAAACAATGAAGTAGTCATTAACTTAAAACATGCTGCTTAACATCTGGGGTCACGGTGCTTTCATATCTGATGAGGACATACCTGCTGAATTTACCAAAGACACAATCCCATATTCCACTCTATTTGGATTTTTGATTTTCACTTTTAAATGTCATAGTATAGTTGTTGGGCATTGCTGCGTCGATTGAGTTAGTAATAATCTTATCTTTAAGAGAGAAAGAAAATAAGTTAGAGACTTTCTGTTTGAAGAACATAATATGTAAATACAAATTCTGACGAGCTCATCATTATTTGGTCGTCTCTCTTTCGTTAAATCAAAGATTCTAATGTTTATTTTTGCAGATCAATTTAGTACGTTCCAGGTTATTTTTCCATTTACGAGAAAAATATAATTATTCTTAATAGTCGTTTTTTTCATTTTTGCCGGATAACATTATATTATTTTTTGTATATTTAAAGCGAATAGAATACAATACTTATATCAATAAATTAAAAATAATAATAATAAAGTAAATCAAATTTAATCATCAAATTTATGTACAAAATTTAATTGATTAAAAACAAATTAATAAGAAAGCCATCTGTGATTTTTTCACCTTTTATTATGAACATGATATGAAATTGAGATATTTATGTAAAATAATGTTATATTTAGTAAACAAAATGCAGTAGTCTATAACGCGACTTTTTGAAAGCTTTTCCGGCTGATTTTTCCGGTCAAAATCCGGCAGCAATTCATTGGAATCCCAAGTTTGATAGCTAGTTTTTGCACAATCAATGGCTCCCAGGGGTTTTTCAGGGCACTGAATCCAAATATGCAGTTAAAAAACCATTTTAACTGCTTAAAAATCAAGATTTAACCTCATTTCTTCCGTCGGATTCCGTCACCGGAATCTCCAAAAAGTCGCATTATAGACAACTCCAAACAAAATTAACAGATTTTTACAATAAAGAGAGATTTTTTATTTCAGTGTTAAGTTCTATCTAATTCAAGTTATAAAAAGATTTGCAATACTTTTAAAGTTAAATATGGAGGTTGACCTGAAATATAGAGTACCTTATGGATATCTATTTTCTACTTCATGAAAGGGAACATATTCACATTTTAGTGTGGAGAATGTGAATTATAAATAAATAGAATATTTCAATCTCGTGTATATATTATAAACAACTTATTATAGTTAAAACATGTTATAAATTCATCTAAATATATATTTCAAAAATAATTTTAAACCAGCATACATCTATCTATACTCTATATTTATCAAGAGTGTAGAAGAATCAAATTTTAGTGCCCAAACCTTTCCTAAAATTTTAAGCTTAAAAAACAAATTGGCATCTCAAAATATTTAATCTCTAGAAAATTTATAAATCCAAAGTTAATGAATCTATACTAATTTAATGAAAATTAAATTTATATTACAATTATATTTATGTACATGTACCATTTAATTGATTTTTTTATTTATTATTAAAAATAATATTGTAGGAAACTAACTTAAAAAAAATTATATTCTTACCATCTCATAATCACTTCCCCAATTCATTAATAAAGTAAAATAAAATAACCGTTATCAAATTGTGTTTTTTGATATGCTTGAACATAATAATAGATTATAAATAGGAGATAGAGAGCTAAGGGTATGATTGCTAAAAGTTGCAACGAATGTCAGGTAGACATTTGGATGGTGCAAAATTAAAAGTTTCATCACTTTTAATAATTTCACGCATGGCAAGATTTGTTGTTAACTTGAAATAAAAGTGAAAATGAAACTAAAAAGTAAATTAGAATGTGATTGATTTTTTCACTGCACAATATATAATACTTACATAATACTTGAAAATGTTACATTTTGGTTTTATGATTATAAAATAAGATTGCTTAATTTTTATTAAATTAACTCTCTATTATCAACTTTTCTTTTAAAATAGAAAATTTACAATCAAAAAAATTATATTATTACTATAATTACTAGAGAAAGTAAGATTATCTTTAATTTCTACAATTATATAATTAATTTAAATCCTTATTTAATAGGTTTTCTAAACGTTATAAATATTGATCTCCAAGGATGATTTACTAAAGATGGGTAGCCAACATACATGACATTATAATCATTAAATTTGTTTTATTAATCCATGGGCTTGATACTGAGTGAAGATCAAGTAATGGTCCCATAATTGGTTCCTTTGTATTTTTTGTCAATAGTAAGGTCTTTTCTTCTTCTACACATGTATCTTGTCACATGCCAAAGTTTCGTTCTCGTATTTTTTTAGAGAGTTTTGAGAGTTGTAATTTATACATGTAAAAGAATTTAAGAGTGTACAAATCATTCTTGTTGTGGCCTAATATCAATATTTGTTATTATTCCCTATCTTCAACAAGACTATAATGATATGTAGATCGTTGAAATCCAATTAAATTTTCAGCTGACCAATTTTTTTCCTCTTTATTTACGGTTTAACCAAAGATTTATACTGATTATATTTATCAATTGATGTTTTAGCGAAGGTTTTTATGGTAAACGGATGGACCTCTTATTGCACAATTTGTTTTTCCAATGTAATGAAATGTACCTACAAAGTAATTTTAGGCAAATTTCATTTAAAAATTATTGTGATAATTCAGTTTAATCAAAGTTCATCTTATAGGTGTCAAGGAGGAGTTTTAGGAGTCAAGGAGGTGAGATGTAAGGTAGAGTTTTAGGTGGTGTGATGAAATGCAAGAGGAGGTGTGATGTAAGGTGAAAGGTGGAGTTTCAAGTGTGAAGGAGTTTTTTTGATAGTTCTAGTGGTCTGGCTACGCTACGCTACTGATCCTAAGGGCTCATATTCTTCTAAGGGCTCCCCCTTTTGCTGGATTCCCTAGAACCAACACTTTAGGCGCAACACCAGTTGGGGCACACCACTCTGGCTTTATATTCATGCAAAATGGAAAGGGTTTGCAGAGGGCATCATATTACAACTACTATCTTAGCATGCAAGACACATTCACTTGAGCAAGTAACTTGATACAAAGGTCAGGTGACCCGACACACAACACCTAAGGCGAAGGCAAGGATCTAGTTTCTCCAAAATATAAGAGGAGATATGGCATCGTGGGATGTCTCCATATGGTACATGTGGCATTGAGATCCTTTTGAGTCTGCCATTATATACTCTGGCCCATTTCTATGCAGCTTCACCAAAATGAGGGGTGTGATATGATAACTTGGTGAGATGAAAATTGAATGTACACTTCCCAGTGTGTGAGGTGGGTAGGAGGCGATGTAGAGTTGCATGGAAGTAGGGAAGTAGATGTATGAAGAACTTATGGCACATCCCCTTCCATTGTCTCTCGCTATTATCTTATAAGTTTCAGGGTTTGAGGAATTAGTTGATAAGTTTTGTGGTTTGCGGAGCGGAATTACCAAATAAAGAGAAAATAAGAAGCAATTCGAAACAAGGTTAGGACAACCAGTTACCAGTGGCATTGTAGTGTAATTGTAGAACCCACTAAGGTTCCAGTCTCCTTCACCCTCAGGAAGAAAATAAAGAAAAATGTGGGCACTCTTTTACATACATTTATTTGAATCAAATGAACCCCTTGGTTGTGCACCAAAAGCTTACTCCTTGGCCCACTGTGTAGGCCATGCACCAAAATCTTTGGATATTAGTATGTAGTCTGAGAAATAGAGTTGTGTTGAGTTGAATGAAATTCAACAATCAGTGAACTGAAACCGCTAGAATCCCCATAATCATCAACAGATTTGGAGTTCCCAGAAGCTTTAGAGTTCACAGAATAGGAACAAGATGAAATATTGGTTGTAGTACATCCGGTGGATAAGCCATATCGATGGATGTTATCAATAGTACTATCTCTCGAAATATGTTATCAACAAAGCAATAAAGTAATCAATATTGGCAATCGATATTTGTTCTCTCCAGTGAAGCATGTTTCATATGTGCAGTCTTTGCAATTTTGAAATTGGCCGCAATAGTGGCAGATCCATTTCATACTAGGTTCTAAACTTATTTACTTGTACCATCTAAGGTTTGAACTTATTTATTTTCACTTATTTTTTTGCAATGTAAACAAAACATCCCACTTTTTCATGTTTAGTAACCCATTCCACCTAGCTAGGAAGTAGAAACATTGGGCATACCTTCGTAATGCAAGAGAGACAAAAGTAGAAACATTGGGTATGAAAGAGAGATGAGTATTAAGGTCGTAGGCCCTACGCCCACATTGGTAGGAAAGTGGTAAAATTGTGGGCCCATAGGGTTTTACGCGTTGAATTATATTTTTGTATAAGACATTTTTTGCGTGTGTTACAGGCGTCTTCCAGTTTCTTTTTTCTTATTGGTCTTATAGGTTTCTTTTGTAAAAGCTCTCACTTTACCTCAATACATTACAATTTGTATTTACCTCTATACATTGAATTACATTTTGAGAGTAATGAACCGTGACAAATTTTGAATTCCAAATTAAGTCCAACTTTAATTGACAGCCTTTGAAGTCCAACATTATTTGACAGGTAAGGTCGTGACATTTCTTGGGCTTAAACAATCTTGGGGTTTAACATTGTTTAGATTTGGTTAATGAAATTTGAAAATAATTTTATTTAGTGTTTGTCATGTTACTATACTTATAATAAACCAGTTTAAGGGAATTACCATAGAGGGTCACGTATTCCTTTCAATTATTGTTTGGAGCTCTCTGCACTACTTTTGCAATAATCCTTCAAATTTATATATTTCATTTTTCAATTTTACTTTTGTAATGGTAAAATTATATATTTCAATTTTCAATTTTCCTTATGTAATGGTTCATAATTCAATACTTGCATTTCACTTCTATTAAATAAAATCACAGTTCTCCATTTTCATTTGTCTGAATATACAATTTGATTATGAAAAGGGAAGTGGGCATTACTTTCTATTTCTTTTAGTCGGAAGGGTGTCGAAACCTCCTAAGGGTATAGGAGGACCATTAAATCTCGCACCTTCCTCACATAGTCTGTAAAAGGAATAATTCCTTCATAGACCAACTTCATTAAGAGACCCAAGCTAACCTGTGCAAATGTTTGTTCACAGTTATACCAATTAATGGATGACTCATTGTATGGCAAAAGTGGCATACCTTCCCATAAAATAAACATCGCTCGGTTGATTCAATTCTAGGTTTTTAGGATTTTGGGCTACCACATAAATGTTGGCGCAATTCATTTCCCATCTAATGGTCTTTGATATCAACTCAGATCACACTAATTTAACCGATGCTCACGTCTACATAGATTTAGATTTAATTCTATGAAAGCCATTGCTAGCATTAGTGATTTAAAAATTGCAAATCATTTGTATCATTAGTAAACCTAAGGCTAATGGAACGAATTAATCATAGAATAAAATTTTAGATTTATATGGAGATTCTTGGGGTATTCATAATGTACGCAATAACCACTTTCCATACCTATGAATTCGATGGTATTTAGAATTGCATGGTCAATATCTATAGTTGGAGATCAAGGGATTAATCCAAACAAATAAGGATTTTGATTTCTTCCTGTAAAAATCAAGGGGAAAATCAATCATTTTAGGGGAGGTATCTCCTACACAAACAGAATATGAGGGGATACCCTTCCCCTCTCAGAGTTCAGACTCTTTGCTTAACTAGGTTAGGCAACCTTTCAATATTCTATTTACCATTTTGCTCAAGTTGCTCTGCCCCTATGAATTACCATCTTGGTAGTCTTCCCTCTTTCTATTTATTTTCACCCTCCACTACTGCCACCCACTCCTATCTGGCATCAACCACACTTACTATATCATGAGGGGTATGTCCTCTCTTTCTTAGTTGGGTATGTCAGTTTGTCTCTGATTGTATGTCTATGCTTGATAATGAAATATTTGCTATTGATATGGACCCCCTATTACACAACATTTTGTCACTGCTCATGTAGTCCATGTTCCATGATCCTCGAGGACCTCTAAAGTGAACCTTACATGCTTTCCCTTCATGAAGAAACTCCCATTATGTCCCTCTTCATGAGAAAAACAATTCCCTTTTGCATCATTTCCCAAAAATCTTTTGTTTTCCCAATTTACAAGACTGATGGTAATGACCCATGTCATCGTCGTGCTGATATTGAGGGATTACAACTATCCCTAGCACCAACCAGAGTGAGTGAGCCTTTTTCTAGTCACACCAATCCTATTTTGGAATGTATTTTAAATAAGGAGCCAAATATTCCAACTCTAGAAGCTTCGTAACGAAAGTTTGGTAAATGGTTAGGCTGAATGGAGTTGAGGAGTTCAGTTTCGGTTCCTTTCCCCTATTAGGATGGAACTACTTTAAGAGATAAGACCTTCTCCCATGAGAAGAGGAAACATCTCCCTTCCATCCATGCTATATAAACTTCCTTTCTCTGAAGAACTAGCTAGTTATGATTAGGCTTTGGTTGAAGTTTTGATTTTGGAGTAATGAACAAGTTATTCATAGTTGTATCTTTCTAGTTGTGTGTGAGGAAGAAGTGTGAATTTGGTTAAGCGTGAATACTAAAGGGAAAAGCCTTAAAACTACCATTGCTGAGGCCATCATGGAATGCTAACATAAATGTGTGGCAACCCAGATTTTTCGGAGGATAACAACAACAACAAGACAACGGTTGTAATCTCTCCTTGATTTAATATACATGAAACTATTGATTGATTTCCTACATAATATGTGATCTGACATATTTATGTCTTAATGTTTCTTGACTTGTTGAGTAGGTTGAATATGGTTTTTCTATTATCCGTTGTTTTTTACTATCATTTACCTGTTTCAGGTGCTCTAAGAAGGAAATGGGAGATAGCTAGAGCAAGGAAGCAAGGTCATCACTAGATGGGATAAGTGTACTAAGAGGTAGGCCCTCTTAATTGGTTCTAACCTAAGGAAATATTCCATGCAATGTCTTGTTTGTGGCTAGACCTACATTTAGGCTAGAGGAATTGTTTGTGTCCACACTTACAGTTTTACTTCACAACAAGTTGGGGACTCCACTAGACAAACCAATCCTTTTATTTTGTTGTTTGAAATTTCATGGTTTTTATATTTACTCCATAAGCCACCTTATACTTACGAACACTCAAAAAATGTGTTATATTTAAATGAAGCCTATGGGCCAAATACCATGGACCAAATTATTATTAATACCATGGAAAAAAAATTATTAACCCTAATATTATTATCAATAAAAATAAATATGGCACATGGTATTGACCCATGGTATTCACATGGAATGCGTCCTACTTAAAGGGGAGAATTAAACTAGCATAGATCCATCTTTACTCTGGATCAAATATTGCGATATGCAAACTAATATAGAGTGAAAAAATATTTGATCCCTCTTAGGGCTTGGTAGATCAAGGGTAAAAATGGATCTTGTAATTTAATGTCATTTAAGCATTTTAACTTGGTTAGAATAAAAAAAATAAAAATAAAAATCGATTATTAATTTTATTAATTTTTATAAATTTCTATTAGTAGTTTTTAAGCTCCAGGTTTATGATAACCCATGGTATTGACCCATGGTAATACCATAGTATTCATGTCAGCATATACTATTTAAAGGGGAAATTCTATCAGCTCAGATCCATCTTAGTTCTGGGTCTACTAAGTGCTGGGAGGGATAAATATATTTCATCCCTCTAAGAGTGGTAGATGTGGAGTTAAGATGGATATAGGTTGGTTTTTATGATAATGAAGATATTAAATAGACTTAGGAAATTATATTGTAAAAAACTCTTTAGGTGAATGGTTAAAGCTACATTTAGTCACTTCACAAAATTTAGTAAAAAAAAAATGATATCTCCATTAATATTTGTTTTTCTGATTTAACAAAAAGAAATTCAAAGCAATGAAATCTTAACTCTTTCCGCATCACCCTCACAGAAGAGAGATAGTTGCTGCCCAGATTTCTCACCATTTTTCAAACATTCTCAACATCATATCTTCATGAAAATGTTAAGGTACTCATCTTTGATTAGTTTCTTGAAAAATATTTTGTTTTTACAACCCTTCATCTTCTCTGCTATTCTTAGTTTGTGGTAAGGTCTGTAGTGGTTGGGTCAATGCACCATATTGTCCTAAAAGGTGGATATTATGGACCAAAAAGGAAATTAATCCACATGTTACAACATTGTTAAAAATGGTATGAAGGTCGTGAATTATGCTAAGAAGAAATTTAGATTGGGAGTAATTAAATTTTATTATTTAATTGAAGATTTCCAATTAAAATAATAATAATATACATTTATATATTTATATATTGATTGGAAGGCTTCTAACAATGGTCACTTCTTTCCATTATGTCCCCTTCAAAGCTTTGGGATACCTACTACTTCATTATATTATATAATTGGGGCTTTCTACTTGTTGGCGTGTTGGGGTAAACAAACTTCATGTGTTTTTTTTTTTTAATCTTGCAGTTGGAGTCTATGGAATAAGAAATAAATTTGATAGCTTGGTGAAAGTGGTAGAAAAGAATTTGACAAAGGTCATTTTTATGTGATTCACGCTGAAGCTATTCTTATAATTAATCTCTCCTACCATCACAAACACTTCAACTAAAACTTGCAACATTATTTGTAGGAAGTGAAAATTATGTTTCCTTTTTCCAAACATGTACATTAGTATATTACAGTTTAATGAATATTTTTTATCATTATCATATATGGTTTCATACTTTAATAAAACATTCACCAAAAATTCACAATGTTTTATTATTCAGTGAAAGATTTTCCAAGATCTTATAAGATTTTATAATTCAGTGAAATATTTTCCATGACTTTACAAGATAATATAATCTAGTGAGAGATTCACCAAAAGAAATATAATATATATATAATTATTATATATTATATATATATATATATTCTATAATATATATATATATATATATATATATATATATAACATATATATATATATATAAAGATTAGTGATAAAATCGCTTCCATTTTTTCCTATGTATCATGGAGATTCACCCATTTTTTATACATATATATTTAAGGTGGTTCTTAAAATCTTTCGTGCTTTTTACATAGATCATGTGGAGTAATGATTTCATATTTTTGACTCATTAAACTTAAAAGACCATTCGAGCACTTGTCCTTCTGAGCTTGTTTTCAATCGAAAGTGATAGAGCCATTTTGATTCTTTCTCGACACTTAAAACATAAAAGAGCATCTATTTATTCATGCATCTTAAAAAATTGTTGCCCATGAGCTTATAATATTATATTAGTCTTTTCTAGACCAAATTGTGAGTATTCCTTAAAGTACATTTGAAAACCTTTAAATTTATCTCTCTTTTATGGTTAACTAAGATGAGGTCATCATGGCTGAACCATCTGGTTCACCTAGTTCTTCTTCCTTTCCTCCATCTAAAAGATTGTCTCAGGAGCCTTTTCCTCAATTACAAGAGTCACTCAAGGACCTAGGTGTTGAACTTGGAATCATTTTTACCATTCAACCATTGTCATCTCATCCTCTACCTACTTGAGATACTAGGTCACCTTGTGATATTGGCCTGGAATCTTTGGACAATCCCGTCCAGACTCCTAAGAGTTTTCTGACTACTGAAGGTCAGCTTGGACCGGTTATATATCCTTTGAATCCTTTGTCTGACCCTATTGTGATATGATCACAACATCTGTATTCAGTCGTTCGTTGTCACTTGTTTCCATCTATGGAACCTGAAGGCCAAGCTCCAGTTACCTCTCCAAATCAATCGAAAGTTTCTACTCCACACACTGTCGAAGAGGAAGAGCATAAATTTCCTCCTAAAGGTTTCCCCTACATAGGGAGCATTCTCGTCAATATGTATTAGATTTTCCACCTAATTATGTGACTCTAGCAGAGTTGGTCTCATGAACACCTAGTGCCTCATCGCTTTATCATAACGTTGTTTGCGCATCTCATGTTGTTCCCACCACAACTCCGTTCATTTAGAACTTGACCTCCCAATAACCAGTAATTTTTGCAGTTACTTTAGTCCCAGTGCAACCCATCTTTATGAAGCCACTTTTCTCATCTGTCCAAATCACTCGTCTAGTTTAATTGATAGTTTTGAGTCATGATTCTATTAGTTCTTTGGTCCCTCCAGTCAGTGCACGGGTTGTGCCACAACATATGGGGAAGAATCTAAATGTGTCTATGGCATCAGGTACAACTAACATGAGTAGCTCATAGGCTCAATGGTTGGGATGAACCAACCTTCTTCCGGTGCTATCAAAAACCCTGTTGGTCCTGCTGGATCAAGCAAAGTCTAGTGCCAACAAGTCCAAAATCCCATTGGTCCATCTGGGTCCAGCAATTTCCAGTTTCAGTAGCCCTATGAGGCTCAGGTTCAGTACCAAAATCTTTATGTCCAATATGGTTCCCAAGGAATGGTCAATCCTCCTTATGTCCCTCAACCTTGTCAGTATGCTTAGCCTAGTCAGTCCACTTTTCTCGGTGACTATTGCTAGATACAGTTCAAAAAATTTCAAGGTCTTAATCTAGGAACTGTTCAAGTATCCTTGCAGCAACAAGGACATCCTCTACAGCAACAAGGGAAACCTTTATTGCAGCAAGGCCCATCCGCATAACAATAGAGGCAAATGATACTGCAGCATGGACAAGGGCAATAGCCATAGGGGAAATTGTTGCAATAGTTGCATCAAACCATGTCATCGAATACGTAGTATGCTCAACAAACCTCCCAACCTATGTCTTCACAAGGCCAACCTCTATAGTCGTAGGGAGAGTGTTTGCAGCATCAAGGTCTACCCTTACAGTAGTAGGGCCAACCTAGGCAGCATCAACCCTTATATACATATCAACATGGTCAACCATTGGAGGGACAAGGTCAGGGTCAAGTCTTGCAACAATAGGCCCAAAATCCTAATGTTTAAGGGCAACATGCTCAAAATCCTTTTGTCTAAGTGCAGCAGGTCCAAAATCCCCATGTCCAAGGGCAGCAAGAGAAAAATCCTTATGTCCAAGGGTAACAAAGCTAAAATCCTCTTGTTTAGGGATAACAAATTCAAAAACTATACATCTAGGGACAATAGGTGCAATACCCATATGTCCAAGGCCAACAGGCTCAATAGCCTTATAGCACATATGTTGCTTATTAACAAACTATGGTCGGATAGTTTCATGGCTTTCAAGGTCAAAGTCCTCCCTATGTGCAAGGTAACCTACTGCGGGGGAAAAATCAACTACAGTATGGACAAAACCCTCCACTCTCGGGACAAAATCCTTACTAGCAGGGATGGGCTCCTCCACTTGGACCCGATTATCGACTTCCAATTCCTTTCAATACTCAATTGTCATTCTTGGCTACACTAGAATTTCCAGATGTGTCTCGACTCATGAATGATCCAATTCTTCTTTTGCCATACTGGCCTCCGGTCTTATCCAAGATCCAGAGCAATTGTTTGAAGTTCGATGGGAAAGCAAAAGAAGATCCTCAATCCCATGTAATGACAGATCACCTCTGGTGCTCTTTGAATTCCTATGTTGATGATTCTATTCGTCTTCATCTTTTCTAACGAACCCTTACAGGTGATGCAACCAAATGGTACATGGAGCTCCCTCAAAGTACATATCATGACTTCAACTCTTTAGAAATGGCTTTCCTCGCGTATTTGTAGTTATCGATTCGATATGAAATTGGTGCCTATTTTCTTACATCGCTCAAGCAAGATACTGCGACACCCATCTCTGATCACATCCATGAATAGATATATAGACATCGCCTCATCAAATTCAAGATTGCTAATCAATTTCTAACCGAATGGCTTACCAAGCCATTTGTCACTCCAATTATTTGCAATGTAGCTATGGGTGGGTACGCTACTGAGGAGAAAGCCATTGGTCATGCCCAGTACCTGGATCTTGTTTACTCCGAGTCTAGCACTTTATGTGAATGGGCTTATTATTCAATGTAATTTTTTTTTATTTGCATGGTGAGAGAGGGTGTGTTGTGAGGTGTGTCTGTAATGTGAACTTAATATATATTGATACTTTTTAATCAACTAAGGTGAAACATTCAAATTAAATCATGCCATGGAATTGGGACAATGTCACATTAGATGTTAAAAAGAAAGAACCATTTTGATGCAAGGTAACTGCTAGTAATGGCTTCAGAGATTTAATTGGAAGGGCACTAAACACCCTCAAAACTAGGGCATAGATGAGGACAAACAGATGATGAGATCAGGAGGGCCCTCCAGAGGAGGAAACTCTATCTCACGTATCACGATCCATGGGCCGCATGGCATAATACAATGACAGAAAGACCCACTTTATAGATTTCTTTTCCAATAGCAAACCTAAGGAGGAGGTTAAGTGTGAGGGAAATAACAACATTGGTTGTGAGGAGAACTTAGATCGGTCGAGTGCGACTCAACATTCAAAACTATTGGAGAGCTCATTAATAGTTTAGGTTGAGGAATTGGAAGAAAGAGTAAAGCATGCACCCATAGGCCCATCCATTGATTAGGTACAGGTAGGTAGAGAGGTACCTAGAGCCATGATAGGGTTTCCAAATAGTAGAAACCTATAAGAGAATGGTGAACTGGAGGGTAGGTAAGTGGTGAGCTATAAGCAAGGTGAGTGGCGAGCTCGAGGCTAGGTAGGTTGTGTTTTGCAGGTCAACTACCACACTTAGTCACATTAGGGGACAACTTAAACCCCTAATGATGCATCGAGTAGGAAATAGTCAGTGTCACGAGGTACTAGTAATGATTCAACATGGAGGGCACATGAAGGGATGTGAGTGAGACAAGGATGTTATGTATGATGAAAAATATGTGCAGGGGAACTTAGTGGCTTGTGTCGAGATCATGGTGGATGAGGATGGATGATAATATTTTGGGCTTTCCATCAATGAAGAGAAAACAAATACACAAGCGCCCAATAGAGCTAGAGTAATTTCAAACAATAACTCTCTTTAGGAATATATACATGTGGCTTGTAAAACTATTAGATTACCTCTAGGCATTGGAAAGAGAAAGGTAGAGTCACCTAGAAAAATGTTATGTGTTGGCCAAGCCAGTGAAAGGAGGTGAGAAGAGTTGTGTAGCACACCACATTTGCATGGTGACGTTTTTACGTGTAAAGGTGTTCTTGGATTAAACCCCTCTAACAAGGTTGAGTGGTGAGAGGTATTGAGTTGGTACATAGTGGAGCGACCTAGCTATTTAGATATATCCATAGCCATAGTTTAGAAGGGGTTGTGGTTACTAGAGGAGCTTGAAGGCCAATGTATTAATAGGATATAGGCAGGATTCCCTATCACGTCATGGATTTGGTCAGTGATGGTAGTAGGTATGTGATGGACCTAGTGATTGAGAAGACACAAACCTTCAGTTATTGATCTGAGTTCTAGAAGGAAAAAGTGAGAGGTTTGGTTGACATTGGAGTAGGCAAACTTCATGAGTAATCCTAGCATGTTGGACATGCATAGGGTCATTGGATTATTGACATACTCTCGCAAGATCTTGATAGAAGAGGTAGCATCGACAAGGTATCAAAAAATACCTTCTAGGGAGGTGAGTATTTCCCATGGATATATGGTACAGAGGGGTCATCAAGGTGCAACAACCTAGTGGCACTAGCATGGGCGCATAGGGGGGATTTTTCATCATATCTCTCAAGGAGGATCATGAGTGGAGGTATAGTCATATGAGGTTATGTATGTGTGGTAGTGGAGATTGGGATACTGAGAGGATACATGCTTCTGCATACTAAACCAAATTTACACAATGGAATATATGAGTGTATAAGGGTATGTACCAATGAGAAACACCATGCAGAGGAGCATGAAGGTGTAAAATTGTATGCAGTGGTGTGTCACGTTGCACCATAGAGTATGAGTGATTCACATTGCACTAAGATTCCTCATGGAGCGATGAATACATTAGCATAAGAAGTGTACCAGTTGATTTATGTTGATGTGTCAGTATGTAATAGTTTCCAGCATGCACAAAGGTTTGCAACTCGGAGTAGTTCTATGCCAAGGGGAAAAAATATATATGGATATTTATAGTAGTATATGAGGATAGATAATAAATTGGGGTAGTGCTACTAAAATGGAGATTTCTTATCAAGAATATTAGGCATGCCATTGAGGTGCACATACCTAGGTTATAAGAGTAAGGTTGATCACATGGATGGTTGGGAGCATCCACACATGTTATTTATCATACCCATCAAAGCCAAAATAGCCATCATTATTTGACATTAAACACAATTATAAAGAATTTATATATTACCTCTTGGTGTTCTCATTATGAGAAATCATACAGGGGTTCTTTATCTGACACAGATAATCAGAGAATAATGAATTAGGAGTTAAATTTCCCAATTGAGGGATACAGTTGAGGTGGGAGTTGATTGCAGAGATAACGTATGTTCTACCCCTCACTTCACACCTATGAAGGTGTATGACACACTTTTGGCCAAGCTCTCTAGGGAATTATCTGAGTACATTATGTGAGTATGAGTTACAACAGATGAGGCTGCAAGTAGTATTAGAGAATGAGAATGAGAATGGTCATAACTATGCTACATTAGATTTTGATTTGGGATCCATGGATTTAGTTGGTTGATAGATCACTCTACTCAGTGATGATAAAAATCATCGTAGAGGTTGATCTAATAAATTCTTGGCTTAACACATGGTAATCCACTATGACCTTCACCATGTGGCAAGGTAGGTTGTCCATGTTTTTGTTGAGGATCGACGCTAATTAGGGAGTGCTAGGTTCTAACAATGTTGAGTTGGCCTTGTAGGTTGAGAAAGGCACTGCTCATTATAAATATAATAATCGAGAGATAGAAGAGAGGTGGATCAATTACGATCAGGATGGGAATTTAGTTTTGAACAGAGTGGCACGTTGTTAACATGGTGGTGTCCTTTTCGTATTAATATGGGACCTAGACATTATAGGGCTTCCTAGTTTGACTAGCCTTTGCAATGGGTTGACTCCTATAGGGGGAGGTCTCATTGATCTTCTGCTTGGTTTTAGTTCTATACAGATTATTTCCCCCCTAATGATTTTCTGGTTACTCATGGCACTACATGAGTATGGTAGGATTACTAATCGAAGGAAATCACGGAGAGATCATACAAGTGAGGATCCTTATCCTCCTAGGTTGCATTACATATTTAGGTATGTACTCTTGTAGGAAACAAGGTTAGTTTCTCATTAGGGAAACTTCTTGAAAATTTGATGATGATTCTACATTAACAGGGTACTCTACTTACAGGTGATAGGGAGAGCAATCTTAGTAGAAGTGACTTTTTGGACAATGGGTGAAGCAAGGGATGCTTCACATTGATCAAGAAGGATTGTGACCTTAGGAATAGGGGATTTATTCATTTTGAGGTGGCACAACAATGTGGGTTGTTTTAGTGAAACATTTGGGAATCTAGTGTTATTTGCGGTTATGGTTTGAGTGAGAAGATAGAGAGAGCACATGCTTGAACATTTCTTGAGGAAAATCAATTTTTGGTAGGGAGGACTGTAATGTCCCTATTTTTTTTTAGTGCAAAAATAACTAAGGATCTTTTATAATTTGATAATATTAATTAAAAGAAGGAAAATATTATTTTATCATGGAAGGGTGGAAAATATTATTCTAGTAGGGAAAGGTGACATACTATTATTTTATTAAAAATGGTCGGAAAAGTAACTTAGAGGAAAATGGTCCCCACCCATAAAATAATATTAAAAGGGAGCCTAGAAGCATCGGGAGAAATTATTAAAGGGGGATAAAATAATTTTTTAATCATTCTTCTCTGTTTATTCATTTGTATGATTTTGAAGAAAAACTCAAGCAAGTTTTAGATCGAGGGTTTCAAGAGAAGTCCTTACCCTAGTTTTGGTAGATCTCTTGCCACCCTAGCTAATCTTCGTCTTCCTTCAATGGAAATTATTTTCCATCATAGTTGGATTATATTTATTGTCTATTTTTTAGAATCTAACAAATATTTTTATAGAGAAGCTTCAACATTGTGTTCTAGTGTCTCTCTATGACACATTTAAAATACTTTTCATTATACATTTTTTTTAAATTAATATATTTATTAATAGTCATATTTTAATATTACCTAATTTCAATTCTCATAGTGACATAGTAGCCACACTCACTATTACAACTAGCAATATGAAGAGCATGAAAAGTATTGGATTATTTTACTTTACGTCATTTAAGTCATTTCAAAAATGGTCAAGGGATACCTTTTTGTAATTATATAGTATAAGCATGTAGTAAAAACACTTTGAATAAGCTAGTTAGGAATATATATTAAAATAATTCTAGACTTAATACTTAAAAGCGAGGATATTTTTATTATTCTTGTTTATATCATTTTTATTACATGTGATATTATGTTCTTGGTAACCCTCAATGGTGTGTTAGCATTCATTTAATGTGGCCCATGGAGCTTGTGCCTATTATTCATGTAAAGCCCCTACTTTTCGTGAGTGCAAAATTTAGTAAGGATTTTTTTTTATTTTGATAACATTAGTTAAGGAAGGGAAACTATCACTTTATCAGAAGGGGGCAAAAAATATTATCTTTTTGGGGAAAGGTAGCATAACATTATTTTATTAAAAATGGAAGCAACATTCACTTAGTGGAAAATGCCCCCCACCAATAAAATAACATTAAAGTGGAGTGGAGAAGCATGAGGAGAAATTGTAAAAGGAGTATTGTCTCATTTGTTGATCATTATACTCTATCTATACATTTATAATTGATATTGAAAAGATACTCAAGTAAGTTTCAGATAAAGGGTTTCAAGAAAAATCCTCACTTTAGCTTCTATGGATCTCTTGCCAACCTAGCTAGTCTTCCTCCTTCTTTGGTGGACATTATTTTCTACTCTAGTTGGATTGTTTTTCATTGTCTATTTCTAAGTATATAAAGAAGATTATTGCACATAAGCCTCAACATTGTGATTCATTTTATTTACACATCTATACTAGTCTTCCAGGGCCAAGTTTATTTTCTTCAAGGGATTAAATGCCAAGGAATTGGAAGTTGATTTCTAAATGTAATTTTCAAGAATGAGTTGCAGAAGTTAACAGATGAATTCTTTTCCAAATTTGCAAAGGCTGAGTAGACTTGTTTAGACACTAAATTATGATGATTAAAGGTAAAGTTGCTCATGTTAAGGAAGGAAATCGAGTTGGAAGTTATTACAAGAGATCAAATTTCTAATTTATTAAAATAATTCAAGTTGATTTCTTCTCATGCATAATTCAAAATTGATTTCTAAGAGAATATTCCATTAGTTTTGTTAGCACTCCTTAGTTTTATGAAGGATGAGAAAGGAATCCAAGGAGATAACATCAGATCAACTTTCAACTTAGTATATAGCCATACCAAATCAAAGAGGACTCTATTTATATCAAACTTTCAGCTAATGGAAGTATCTCGAAAGTATTAGGGTTTTAGGCTAGTTATCAGCTCAGTAGTGTTTGATTAGGTTTTTTCTGGGTAGAGAGCACTAGGCTAGGAACTAGGTCAATCATTCTGAAAGGTAAGTTGTAGATATTAGATGGGGAAAGGTAGGTCCAATTAGTGGCTCAAAATGGTTTGTTATTGTAGTGTGGTGAGGAAGATCTAGTAGGGATTAAGTGAGAAAGAGCATGAATTCTTTTGTAGAAGAAAAACACTTAAATGCTTATCTTGAACAAAAACATAGTATACATATGATGATTCGTGTTTTAAACCTTAAAAGATAAGGCATAAGAACAAAGTATATGGTATCTAGATAGATCCAATCATCAAATATAAAATAAAATATAGGAAAAATACATCCACTAACCACAACACAAGGATCCCATAAAAATAACAGCTACTATATGTTATATTTCTGCAAAATAACCAAGTACACTACTCCAAGATAGGAATTTCAAGTATCCAACCCTTTCTATGAGTTGAGTCTCATTAGATATAGATGCAAAATAATAATTCCCCTCTTGGGGGTTTCATCCTTCATCCTATGAACTCATTACATTATTTTCTCTAACCATTGCCAAAAAATAGGGAGATTAGAAACCAATTAACTTTTTACACTAACTAATTTGATTTGACTTTGAAAGCTTTAATTACAAGGAAATCAACTCTAACCATGACTATACTAGATAATTGCATAACGTTAAATCAATTAGAGATAAATTATATATACCAAGGTCAACTCTTGACAATCAAAATGAATAACTGATTTGATTTCACTTTGAAAGCTTTAATTAGAAGGAAATCAACTCTAACCATCACTATAATAGTTAATTGCATCATGTTAACTCAATTAGAGATAAATTACATCTACCAAGGTCAACTCTTGACCATCAAAGTGCAGAGAAAAATAGAGTCAAAGATGAACTAATATCTCTTTATCCATAATGCCTATTACAAAACTGGAAGAGGTTTTTGGAGATAAGGTTGTTTTTGAGAAAACAAATCTCAGTTTTTGGAAATTCATTTTCATTTACTCTGAATCTAGGCCACAATATCATGACTAAAATAGGAAAAAAAATTGTTTTATTTTCTAAAAAACAGGGCCTCTAATATGAATGAATATATCCCAAACCATAATGTATATTCAAAAAATGGGAGAGGTTTTGTTTTTAGGTATGTTATTAAAAAAAAAAATCTATTTTTAAAAAATACTTTCCCATTTGTTCAGAATCCCATTTGGTTAGTCAAAATACATGAAATCTTGTAGAAACACACTAGAAGCACAACTAAGTTTAGAGGGTGATTTCGAGGCCTTCTTGGATGACTTAGATGTTGAAAAAGGTATGTTTGGAAATATAAAGATGTCTATTATACAAGGGAGTCATCAAGAACTACAAAGACCTACTCCAAACCTCTAAAATATTGACTTGAACTAAAATTGTCTAAAAGCGCATGAAACTTTGGAAAAATGTTTTGATGACGTTGAAGTATCTTTAAAATTTGCTAAAGGATGGTAAAAGTAGATTAGGATGTATGATAAACCTCAAAAATATATCTCAAAGACACCACAAGATAGATTAGAATACAAATACTCCAAACAATGGCAGAAGGGTGAAAAATAGGTGTTTTTGGCCTTTTTATGAAAATTCAAGAGTTGACAAGTAACCCAAGTAGATATATGGAATGTACTAATAAAAATACACCTAAAAATTCTCTCCAAACTTTATTTGGAGCCTCTGGGAAAAAGCATAGAGAGCACACGATGCGTTTCAGTAGAGTACCCTTTGACAATGTGCAAAAATTATTCAAAATTATTCAAAATTTGTTGTTTTTTCTTGTTTTTTGAGATGAATTTAGGCCACTATGGATGAATCACCTAGAAAATCAAGGTTAGGCCTCCTCTTGAGCTTCTTAAGTGTTTTCTTGAGTTTTCCCTTCATGTTCTTGACCTTAACCCTACAAACTGTGTTGCTTTCATAATAATGTCTAGGCATATTCTTCTACATGGTGACATCTCTATTTTCTTTCTTCAAAATCTTCTCTAAATTCTCATTCACCTATTAAAGCCAATAATCTTTGTTCTATTAAAAACCATCATCTATGATGTCATAGGGTATTTGTGTGCTTTAGGAGGAGATGGCTCCTTGTCATGTTGTTCTTTCCTTGTCATTTCTCTTGTTGTAGTTATCCTTGGCTATCTTTGAAGTTTTGTGTCTTCTATTTTCTCTACATCAATGAATTCTTTACCTTTGTCCTTAGCTACCTTCGTGGATGATGGAGGCTCTTTATGTGTTGTACATGCTAAATTAAATTCAACTGCTTATTTTCCTATTTTAAGAAAGCAAACATAAACTTACCTCAAAGAGGTCATCTTGTAGTTCCTTCATTTGTGCTTACTGATGTTTAATAATGCTTGATGTTGTTTTATCTCCATGATCAACCTTTTGACATCATGGCTCTTTCTTTTCATTTTCTTTAATGAGGACCCTTAAATAAAGCAAAAAGTGACCTTGGAGACTCAAAGACTCATGAATTTGATTTGTTGACTTTGATGACCATGGCATGAGAGTAGCACTACACCTAGAAAATGACTTCGTACCTTTTTGACAACCAAAATATGTCAAATTTTATTTGAGAATTTTATTTGAAAATATAACAATTTCACCTAATTACCCTATCAATCATATGGAAAGAGTACATTTGATCACTCGGACTAAACGACACTAACATGCTTATCATGCCACATCTTAGAATGGTCGAGTTTTTCCATAAATTTTTTCGGATGAATTGATCATTTCATAATTTCTTAGTGTTAAAGTGGATGTCAATTTTTTGTCAATCAGGAGGGTAGAGTCAATTTATTTAAGGATCTCAAGTGTATATGGTACTAGATATTAGACATCGGGTAGTTTATGTTATCATTTTACATTTAGGACATGAATTCAATTTCATCGGGTTTATGTGAAGGATATGGGTGAATTTCCTCTTTCTCTTAACTAAAGAGAAAGGCCACCTAATATCCATTTGCATTCATGTCGAGAAATGAAGTTTAATATTGCGATAACTTCATAAACCTATAGTAGCTTCACAATTAAGGAGGCTGAATTATGTTGAAATATGACAACAAAATGTAATTAAGAGTAAAATTTGTTAATTGTTGTGAGTTAGTTTTGATAACTGGATTCATAATGAGAAGGAGTTATATAATGAAGGAAAATACCATACTAATTGTGATGTCTTGAGAAGCTTGTAAGATGGAGATTCATTCTTGATTAATAGAAGTTTCCAATCGTTTTCTCTGTGTAAGCTTTGATCCAGAATTAAACAGGAATGCAAAAAATTACAGAGATAACCATAAAAACAAAGATCTAGTGGATATAATACTTCATTTCATTAATGTAAAATACTAAGATATGCTTACAAACAAAAAATGGAAATAAACAGCTAGGGCGATGGTAGCTTATCTCTAGAAAGAGGTGTGGTGGATACATGCCTTTGAAATGTGTTACAATGAGGCTTGAAGGCCTATTTATTGTTGAGAAACAATGGAAAACCCTTAACATGCCAAAACCTAACCCTAGAAGATGAAACGCCAGATTTTGGGCCCCGTTTGGGTAAATTGGTACATCAATTTCCCGGGGTCGTAACTTTGGCATACGATCTCTGTTTGACGCATACAATAGCTCGTTAGAAAGATCTATCCAAGAACTATGTCTTTGGGAAGGTAAACCTCAGTCCATGAAGCCATTTTTCCCCAATATTTCCCAAAAAGACATCATTTAGGGCCTCAAAACGGCTCTAGAAGTTCAGGACTCGAAAAACTGCTAAAAATAGTAAACTGTGCTACAATTTAGGAAACTGAAAAAACTGAAAGAGACAGTTGTGGGGCTCCAAATGGGATAGGTAGGTGGCCACCAACATCCACCTAAATCATTCCTCCCCTGTTAGGAAAAAATGGTCCCCACTGCATTGAGTTCCTTCCTGAGACGAGGAAGCGTCTGCTGAGCTGGGTCTCTAGTGAGTTATTCTGCAATCTCTGATGTGTCCAAAAATGGTGGGAAGCATGGTTCAAGACGGTCCATATTGAATACTCGTTACAAGCGAAGGAATGGAGGAATTTTGTGCTTCAAAGCATTGTTTCCTGTAGCCTTGGTACTGGTGTAAGGACCATGTTGGAGTGGTCTGACTTTTTGATGGGTTCTCATTAGGTGTTCTCTCTGTTGATGTAACCAAACTTTGTCGCCCACCTGAAACTTGTATGGTACCCGTATGGGTGAGGAGAAGTTGTTCCTATTTTCTGTCATGATTGTATCCCTTTGCTACTGTTGCTGCGTGGAGGAACCCTTTGCACGAGTCATGGATGTGGTGACGATATTACCCTTACCTTGGGAAAGAATTAGATAGCAAATGAATTTCCTTGTCTGGGAGATGAGCTTGCCACCTTTCTTAGTAGAGATCAAAGACGTGGCAGTACATGGGGCTATATCCAGTATCTTGTATAATGAATTATGGAAAGAAATAATGACAGTGTGAGGGCTTGACTCATACACAACATGTCGCCTCCACAAGTATGGTTGGCCTAGTAATACATCACAAACATCCAGATGTGTAACATCACACAATACCTTGTCTGTGAATGGCTTGATGCTGTAAGGAAGGTGGCACTGTTGGCAAACATTGAGATGTCTTCCTTCATGAAGCCACTCAATACTGTATGTTTGTAGGTGTGGTGCAGTCAGTAGGCCCAATCACTTCATGACCTCTGCTCAAATGAGGTTCTTTTGGTGACCACTATCGACAATGAATTGCAGCGGCGAACCCTTCACCTACATCTGTGAGTGGAAAACATGTTCCCCCTCCTCTTGATGTTCGGGCACATTTGTTTGGATCTTAGTGATGGTAATAGTGGCAGTGGGATCCATATCAATGATCTGCTTCCCTTTGACATTCCCCTTGTCAGGTTCTGGCTCAGGGTTGGAGCATGCATCTGATTCGAAAACCTTCAACTAAGCCACCAATGATTGCTTGGTCTGACACTCACTTGTGTTGTGATTGGGAATCTTGTGGAACTCACATCACTTTCCTGTGTCCTTCTTCAACTTCGTGGTGTTTTTCTTTCCTTGCGGCTTCGCTAGGTTGTCTTGGGTCACCCGACCTTGGCTTTGTCCTTTGGTCTTTGGATTTGCAGCTCCAAAGTCTCGCTTCTTTTATTTGAACTTTTGCTGGATTTTGGTAGTATATCGGTATGTTGTGTAGAGGGAGGAGATGTTCAGGAACACCATATCTTCCTGAATGTATCTATGTAGGTAGCCACGATATTTGAGAATCAGATGTAGATTAGAATCTTTGATACACAACTGTCTGCAAAGAATATGAAAAATGTTTGTGAACTCTGGCACATGTTGGTCCCTTCCCTGCCACATCACGGTCCACTTTATGTATTTTTCCTCTTAGCTTTTGATAGGGTTATATTGCTCCTTGTTAGCATCCTGGAATGACTCTCAAGTGGGTGCAGCTGAAAATAGTGAACCTATGCTTTCATTATTTCGCTTGCAGTATGTTTCCCACTAGTCCTTGATGTGGGGGACTACTTTGATAAGAGCGAAAACAATTTTTTCTCGACTCGAAAATTCATGAACAGAAAAATAACCCTCTAGAAGATCTAACCATTTATCTACGACATCTACGTCTATTTGACCCTCGAATATGAGGATTTGAAAATTAACTTGTACCTTAAACGGTGTGGCATTTCTAGAGTAGTTGTTGGAAGTCGGTGCACCACGTCTGGGTAGCCACTGAAGGATCTGCGTAAAGCTATCCATCATCATGTTCCTTTGCCATTCGAGGGCTTCTTTGAGCAAGACTTTGATAGGATCTCCTGCCCCCTCATCTTTCTTCTCATTCACCATAGGATGTCGTCAAGATTTGAGAGGCTGGTCTTGCAAAGGTTCGATGAGTTCAAGCCCTAACTCCTTATATCCCAATCTCATTGGGGACACGCAAATAAAAACATAGAAAAAGTAAACTGCTCTGATACCACTGATTCAAATTTAAACATGAATGCAACAAATTACAGAGATAACCATAAACACAAAGATGCAACATAAGTAATACTTCATTTCATTAATGTAAAAGACTGAGATATGCTTACAAACAAAAAATGGAAATAAACAGCTAGGGCGATGGTAGCTTATCTTTAGGAAGAGATGTGGTGGCTACATGCCTCTGAACTATGTTACAATGAGGATCAAAGGCCTATTTATTGTTTAGAAACAATGGAAAACCCTTAACATTCCAAAACCAAACCCTAGAAGATGAAACATCAAATTGTAGGCCCCATTTGGGTAAATTGGTACATCAATTTCCCGAAGTCGTAAATTTGGTGTACAACAACTTGTTTTGGGCCTCAAAATGGCTCTAGATGTTCAGGACCCAAAAAACTACTAAAAATAGTGAATTGTGCTACAATTTGGGAAACTAAAAAAACTAAAAGAGGCAGTTGTGGGGGTCCAAATGGGATAGGTGGGTGGCCACCAACATCCACCTAGATCAAGCTTCCTTAACACATTGTCAAGGTTTTACCACGTAAATGCATTTCGTTTAGTTGTGCATGTTTACTTTCAGTTTCCTATTTAGTTTCTATATATCTATTTCTTGTTGAACAAACTCTTGAGACCAAGAAATGGTATCACAAAAAATTGGTGAGAGAAGCCTCCCATCAGAGCTATGAGAGAAATCCACCATCAAAGTAAATTTGTTTCTTTTTGTTCAGAACCGCACTCTAGAGTTTGAGTCTAGTCAAACCCATATGTTGATTGTCGAAGAGTTTACATCATCAAGTAAAAATCCCCTCTATCATCAAGTAAAAAGCCTCGCATCAGATCATCTGTAGAGAAGTGCTGTTGACATTCAGGAGCAATGGTCATTAAAAATAGAAAAAAGAAATTAACCCTATGTGGAAAACAATAGCCACAGAGGAGCAAGGGGACTACTGCCTGTTTGAAAAACAATAGAGTGTCGTAAAGGAGCAACGCGATTATCATGTCAGACCAAACACTGGTTGTCATTTTTTCTTCCTGAAGTGGAACCATCATTTTTTTATGGAAGTCAGGAGGAGAGCCACTCGACCGTGAGAGTTGCCTCTGCAGTAAGTCGGAATTAAATTCAACTAATCCTGTGAATCGAGAAAGTCAGGAGGAGAGCTACTATTAAAGAGAAAGAATCTTGGTAATTTTTTTTTTTTTAACAACATATATATATATATATATATATATATATATATATATATATAATATATATATATATATATATATATGAAATTTTTTCCAGAAGATTTTGGGCTAAAAAATGAGTGATTTTTTTTTCAAAAAATTGTTAAATTTATGGAAGAAAAGTAGGATTTCATTAAGGAAATAAAAATAATCCTTCTTTTTGGTAAAATTTGTTCAAGTGTTTCTCTATTTAAAGAAGAAAAGGGGTGGGCAACTCTTTCTTTATTTTTTTCCCCTAAGAAAAATAATAGAATCTAGAAAGTTGAGATAAAGTTCTTTTATTTTTAAGGAAAAATTCAGAAATTTGTTTTTTAAATAAATAAGCTTAAATTAAAAAATGGTGCTTAGAAGTGTAGAAAGGAATTTGTTTATTTAAAATGGGGCTCATATTTCTCAAGAAAGGGAAACCAGAAATAAACCCTAGCTAGAAAAACGAAACCTAGTAGAAAAAACGAAACCCTAAGAGGAAGGATTTAGAGGGAATAAATGGAAAAAATGACAAATGAAAAGTTCGAGGTGGAGAAATTCACTCGCAAGAACAAATTTTCTTTATGGAAACCAAAAGATAGGGATTTTCTTGTACAACATGGGTTGCACAAAGCATTAGATGGGGTGAAGAAGAAACCTACTACCATCATAGTTGTGGATTGGGAGGACATAGATGCCTGAGCTCTCAGTACCATCGTATTATGCCTCGTGGAAGAATTTCTCTTCAACATCATTGACGAGAGTATAACTCCAGGTTTATGGAAAAAACTGGAAAAGCTATATATAAAAAAATTGTTAACCAACAGAATTTATTTGAAAAGATAATTGTAGTGTTCATATGAAGGAGGGTACAAAAGTTGTAGAACATTTAAATGTTTCTAATACGTTAATTTGCCAATTATCAATATGGAAGTTAAAATTAAGGAAGAAGGAAAAGTTATAACCTTGTTGTGCTCTCTCCCTGATTCATGGGACCACTTTGTAGCTTCAATTAGTTTTAGTAGTGTTGATTTTGAAATTTGAACCAATTATGGGAGGTTTGTTATCTGAAGAAGTACGAAAGAAATCTAATATTGAAACATCTACACCAGAAGCCATGATAGCCAAAGGACGTTGAAAGGAAAGATGAGAGAAAGAAATGGATTCTTCCAAATAAAAATGAAAGGGAAAGGAGTGTGAGGAGAAATGTTGGTATTGCAATAAAATTGGACACCTCAAGAAAGACTGTTGGAAATGGAAAGAGTCTGAAAACCCAAAGAAGGAAGCAAATCAAGTTGATTCAGGCATCATTGATAAATTTTTATCTACTAAAGAATTATGTATGATAGATGAAACTTTACCTATATGTAATGTCTCTCAGAATGTTGAAAATTAGTTCTTAGACTTTGGTGCTTCTCATCACATGAGTCTGCACAGAAATTAGTTTACTTCACATGAAGCTGTAAATGGTAGTTCTATGTTTATGGGTAATAATGTATCCTCTCAGATTGTTGGGATGAGAAATATCAAAATTAAAATGTATGATAATAGAGCTACAAAACTAGCTAATGTTAGACATGTACCTGAATTAAGAGAAAAATTGATTTATTTGGGAGCATTGGACTTAGATTGTTATAAGTTCACAAGTGAGAATGGAGTGTTGAAAGTCTCAAAAGGTGCCCTAGTTGTTATGAAGGTAGAAAATTTTGGAAATATTTATAGACTCAAAAAAGGTACTCAGGTGAGTGAGGCAATTATTGTGTTAGAGAAAGTAGAAGAAGGTACGTGCCTATGACATCATCGATTTGGTCATATGAGTGAGAAAGGTCTTTAGGTACTAATGAACCAAAACTTGCTTCCTGATTTGAAACATTGTATGTATGGAAAACAATGTAAAAAAAGGTTTAAAACTGGAAGTCATAATAGTAAATAAATTTTGGACTATATTCATTCTGATCTATGGGGATCATCTCCTACTGTATCTTCTGGAGGTGATTTATATTTCTTAACATTTATTGATGATTTCTCAAGGAACATTTGGCTCTATATGTTGAAAAGGAAATATGATGTATTTAATTTTTTTAAACAATTTAAAGCAATGGTGGAAAAGAAAACATGAAAACCAATTAAATGTTTGAGAACTCACAATGGTGGAAAAGAAAATAGGCAAATCAATAAATGTTTGAGAACTCAGAATGGTGGTGAATTTACTTCTCTAGGATTTGAACAATATTGTAAGGATGAAGGGATTATTATACATAAAAATGTTGTTTATACTCAGCAAAATGGCATTTCTAAATGAATGAATTAGATTGTTATGGAAAGAGCCATAAACATGATCAGCAATGCTAACCTACAAAAGCAGTTGTGGGAAGAAGTAGTATCTACTTCTTGTTATTTTGTTAACATATCACCTTCAATTGCAATTAGTTGTAAAATTCCTGAAGAAGTTTTGTCGGGTCTATATTTGCTGGGTTTGACTATGTTTTGAAAGGATAAAGTGGGATCTTACTTCATGGAAGACAGTCATTATTAGAGATGTAACACTTAATGAATCTTTACCTTTAAAATTAGATGTTGAAAAAATTGAACAGGAACATGTATCGCCAAATTAGAGAATTTAGTGGGAGCCTAGACCTTTTTCAGGAAGTAAAATGGAAGGAGAGACTTCTAGAGGAAATTGTGAAGAATATTAAAAGGAAACTGTTGAAGTTTCAGAACTAGTTCAGTAACTAGTGACTCAAAGGTCTACAAGGAAAACAAAAACACCCAAAAGGTATGAATATTATACTTAATCTTTTGCATTAATTACTGAAGATGAAGGAGTCTTCTTGTTATCAGGAACCAGTGGATGACATAGATAGCGGAAAATGGAAAATGGCTATGGAAGAAGAAATGGATTCCTTAGCGAAGAAAATTACCTAGGATCTTAGAGAACTTCCTGAAGGGATAAGTGTTGTTGGATGCAAACGGTCTCCAAATTGAAACAAAAAGTTGATGGAAGCATTGAAAGGTATAAGGCAAGGCTGGTAGAAAAGGGGTATTCTCAGGATGAAGTTATTGACTTTCATTAGACTTTTTCACCTGTCATAAAACTTATTTATGTTCATACTGTGTTGGCACTAACTGCATTACTTGACCTTGAGTTAGAATAGTTAGAGGTTAAGACAACTTTTCTACATGGCGATTTGGATGAAAAGATATATATTGAACAACCATAAGTTTTTGTACAAGGTTTCAATTTAGTTTGCAAGCTCATGAAACCATTATATGGCTTGATATAATCTCCCAAGAAATAGTAGAAGAAGTTTGACTCCTTCATGGTCATCGAGAAACTTATTAGAAGTGAGTATGATCATTGTATATATTTCAAGAGTTTCAGTGGCATTTTTATTATCTTAGTATTGTATGTTGACGATGTGCTTATTGCAAGAAAAAGCATGGAAGAGACCAACAAATTGAAGGGTCATCTCTTTAGGACATTTGATATTAAGGATCTTCCAGCAAAAAAACATATCTTGGGCATGGAGATACACATGGAGAATAGAAATGGAAAGCTTTGGTTATCACAGGAGAAGTATGTGGAAAGAGTATTTCCAAAGTTTTGTACAAATAGTCTGAAACCTGTTAATGTTATGTTAGCTTCTCATTTTAAACCTTCTTTAGTTTTGAGTCCAAGAATTGATGAAGAAAATAAGTATATGTCTTATGTAACATATGAAAATGTTGTTCTAAAATTAATGTATATGATGATATCTACAAGACCTAAATTTTCACATGCAGTTGGATTTGTCAACAGGTTCATGGAAAATCCAGGTGAAGTACATTGGTGAGTAGTGAAATGGGTGCTTTGGTAGTTAGGAGGCATAAGTGACCATTGCATCATCCTTAATGGTAGTCAAGGATCAGTCTACAAATATGTGGATGTTGATTATATAGGCGATTTGGAAAAAGAGAGATATACTACAAGTTATGTCTTTACTCTTGCAAGTGGAGCCATTAGTTGGATGTCAAAGCTTCAAGAAACATTTTTTTTGTCCACGACTAAAGCAAAGTATATAGTTTCTTTAGATGCCATTAAAGAAGCAATCTAGTTGAAAGAGATGTTTGATGAGATTGGAAGGATGTAGGAGAAATTAAATGTATTTTTTGATAGTCAAAGTGCTATTCATTTGAATACAAATTCAGCTTATCATAGCAGTACCAAGAACATTGATGCAAGGTATCATTTTTTGAGACATGTGATCGATGGTGCAAAACTAGCTCTCAAGAACATCCATGCACAAGATAATTGTGCAAACATATTCACAAAGATAGTTACAGTAGAGAAGCTTCAATGGTGTTTGCCTTCACTTGACTTGCAGAAAAGATGATGAATGGACATGTGAAAGTGATTAGGAAAATGGTTGTCAAGGTGGAGTTCATTGAAAATGACAAGAAAATGTAATTATGGGTAAAATTTGTTAATTACTTTAGTTATTTTTTATAATGGCATTCAAAACAAGAAGTATTTATGTAATGGAGGAAAACTGATGAAAATGAGAATTTGGGGGTAGCCCAAAGTCCCAATTTCAAAAAAACAAGATCCTGGACCTGTGGGTTATGGCCCACAAGTCTGGTCGGAAGCGATTTAACTTTTAAATCCCCTTAATTTATTGACGTGGCTCTTCATTCCAGTTTATTCTTGTGTTGCCTTTCGATCCGGGGATTCAACCGATTTGAAACGGGTTCTTGTTTTGACTTGGACAAATCGGACTTCCATTTCTTTGATAAAGGTTGAGTCTCAGTTTCAGCTTCTAGCTACTGCCTCTTGCCTTTTCTTCCTTCCTTTGAAGCAAGGGCAGCGACCTCGGCATTAATTTTCCCGTTGATCTTTCCCATCGTTATCAGAGAATAGACAGGAGAAGCAAGTCATCCCGCTAAAACACCCTATCCTAAACTCTTCTAAAAATTTGACGGTGTAAGGCGTCTTACAAACTTACAACTCAGGCTGCGTCTATCAATTGATTCAAGGATGCTATATTTTGGCGAACAAAAAACCTTGATATCCTCCGGAACCCTCGAGCATGTAACCTGTGTGCGGGTGACAGTGCAGGAAGGTTTTTGAAAGGCTGCCGAATCCGCCACAATGTTCTCCGAGAAAATATTGGAATCGACAGGGCCAACAAGATTCCTCAACGCAGTCCCTGAATTTTCCATTGTTATTCAGCTTACACGCCAACAAATTTTACCTGTATACTCACAACAGACAATCACATATAAAATATAATGGGACAATCACACATATAGTGTTTAAACGATATTATACAGCCATCGATTCACGGGTAATCAATATTCGACCAACAAACTCACACACAGAAATAAATTCATAAATTTAACTACAAAATACATAGCTCCGACACGAGGAATCAACAGAGTATTTTATTCTGATTATATACAAACATTGCTTAAATCTAAGGCATTGCAGCCTTAGAACAAGCTCATACTCGACTACATCTTGATCGCTCACAATTTTCCTCACCAAACAGATACCTAACACACTCTATCACATTGTCTTTATATAAGAATTTTAGGAAGAATTTTAGGAAGGATCAATCCTATCCTCTCCGGATTTTCTCCACAAAAGCTTTCATGCATGCGCTTTAAATCTGATTTATTCTTTTTAAATCTATTTTTCTTCTTTAAATCACGCTTTTCTCTTGTTCAGATCTGTGGTCCAGGTTTGTTGGCTTTGTTGCTGGGTGCTCCTGCATCAGACTCCCGAGGCACAAAAATTTATGACCTCCTGGTCATATGCTTCTGGTCTTCATAATAACAATTTTATCCACTGCATTCTTTCACTAGAACTCTATGAGCTGCAACCAACCTCTACAGTAACAACCTCCTCTGTTACACGATACCTCACCAAGCCCTCCCGCACTCGGTCTTTTGGCATCCTTCTCTAGGTTGCTGCAAATCTTCTCACCTTCCACTGCCGCCATCTGCACAATAGCAAGACCAAAAATTCTTCATCTATAACTCAACTGTACCTCTTTCCGTAGAATCTTACTGCTCTGATACCACCTGATGAAAATGAGAATTTGGGGGTAGCCCAAAGTCCCAATTTCAAAAAAACAAGATCCTGGACCTGTGGGTTATGGCCCACAAGTCTGGTCGGAAGCGATTTAACTTTTAAATCCCCTTAATTTATTGACGTGGCTCTTCATTCCAGTTTATTCTTGTGTTGCCTTTCGATCCGGGGATTCAACCGATTTGAAACGGGTTCTTGTTTTGACTTGGACAAATCGGACTTCCATTTCTTTGATAAAGGTTGAGTCTCAGTTTCAGCTTCTAGCTACTGCCTCTTGCCTTTTCTTCCTTCCTTTGAAGCAAGGGCAGCGACCTCGGCATTAATTTTCCCGTTGAGCTTTCCCATCGTTATCAGAGAATAGACAGGAGAAGCAAGTCATCCCGCTAAAACACCCTATCCTAAACTCTTCTAAAAATTTGACGGTGTAAGGCGTCTTACAAACTTACAACTCAGGCTGCGTCTATCAATTGATTCAAGGATGCTATATTTTGGCGAACAGAAAACCTTGATATCCTCCGGAACCGTCGAGCATGTAACCTGTGTGCGGGTGACAGTGCAGGAAGGTTTTTAAAAGGCTGCCGAATCCGCCACAATGTTCTCCGAGAAAATATTGGAATCGACAGGGCCAGCAAGATTCCTCAACACAGTCCCTGAATTTTCCATTGTTATTCAGCTTACACGCCAACAAATTTTACCTGTATACTCACAACAGACAATCACATATAAAATATAATGGGACAATCACACATATAGTGTTTAAACGATATTATACAGCCATCGATTCACGGGTAATCAATATTCGACCAACAAACTCACACACAGAAATAAATTCATCAATTTAACTACAAAATACATAGCTCCGACACGAGGAATCAACATAGTATTTTATTCTGATTATATACAAACATTGCTTAAATCTAAGGCATTGCAGCCTTAGAACAAGCTCATACTCGACTACATCTTGATCGCTCACAATTTTCCTCACCAAACAGATACCTAACACACTCTATCACATTGTCTTTATATAAGAATTTTAGGAAGAATTTTAGGAAGGATCAATCCTATCCTCTCCGGATTTTCTCCACAAAAGCTTTCATGCATGCGCTTTAAATCTGATTTATTCTTTTTAAATCTATTTTTCTTCTTTAAATCACACTTTTCTCTTGTTCAGATCTGTGGTCCAGGTTTGTTGGCTTTGTTGCTGGGTGCTCCTGCATCAAAAACCCATATTAATTTGGATGGTCTGAGAGGCTTGTAAGATGGAAATTCATTCTTGATTCATAGAAGTTTAAAATTGCTTACCTCGTGGAGGTTTCCTTGACACATTGTAAAGGTCTTACAACATAAATACATTTTGTTTACATCTGAATGTTTATTTCTAGTTTCCTTTTCAATTTCTCTATATTTATTTCTTATTTAATAAACTCCTGAGATTTATAAGTAGAAGTTAGGCATAAATCACATATAGAAAGACCTTGAAGAACAAAATATTCATGTGCATCTAGTTTTATTTTATTATAAATTTGGAGCTCTTTCGAGGTGGATCATCTAGCGACATTGTAAATTTGAATATTGTTATCAAATGAAGACTAGATTTTACCTCAAGGAATTGAGTGAAGTTGTATTTCAAGTTTGTTTCCAAACTATTTGTGAAACTTTCTATGTAGGTTATTGATAAGTAACTTCAAAAATTGCAAGCTAATTGCTGAAGAAATGTGTTAAAAGAAATTTTAAATATTTTTGGACACATTTACTAAAATATATTTGAAAATAACACAGTTAATTGCTTGAGGTCTGGTTGGTAACATTAGAACCCCATAATTCCATCATGCATTAATAGGGGCTTTCCATGGCCTCCCTTTGCATGCATTTGCAGCCTTGTTAAAGATGTTGGAGTGTGTCCAATAAATGGCTTCACTAGGTAAGGAATTAGTTAATGGTGAACGGAAAGGAACCAAAGTATGTGACTTAGTATCCAGGTTCTACTTCTAGGCAAAGAGAGATTGTGTAATCACCATCATGTTATGGCTATTGCATGGTTCTGAAAACTAGCGAGGAATTTGTGCTTGTTTCTTCAAGCTAAGTCAAAAGGTGTCACAGTTCTTCGATAATTCACCTAGTGCTCGATTTCTAGAGGATTGCCTTGAATGAGGCCCTTTAATTGTGTTTAAACTTTTGTGGTGAGCAAATTCTTAGGTTATTTATTAGTTTCTCTTTGTTTATTTATTTTGGTGGTGAGCTATGTATTTTCTAGGAGTCTCAATTATGAGGCTCTATGTTTCACCAACTCTTGGGAGGTAGTGTTAGATCGATGTTTTGGGTAAAATTGCTTTGGAATTTTTGTCAGTGGTCCTCATTCAAGTCTTAAGTGTGGGATTGCACTTATCATTGAAAGAAAATACTTAGTGCTTCGTGAGGTTCAATTTGGTTTTCCATGCAATAATTTATGGCTTCTTAAAGTTGGTGGGTGGTTGTGCTACTTTAGGCTTTGTATTTTGTTGTTCCTTTATTTGTAATTTTTAGGCTAAATGGTTAATGGGGAAAACTTTGTGGAGGACATAGTTACCCCTTCTATTCTAATTATTGTGTCATGTGTAGAGTTAGGGTGAAGCTACTAAAGTTATTGTGAAGATTTAGCCAATTTCTTCCATTTTCATATGGTGTTCTCTCTAGTTTGGTGTTCTACTTTTCTGTGGGTAGATGGACTTATCATAATTATTGGAAGTTCAACCTTGATTCACTTATGCCCTTAAGATAGAGGGGAAGGAGCATGGTGAAGGGTGGTAGCCAAGCCCAATAAGGGAAATTTAGATCTTGAAATTTTCCCATGAATCATCTACCACCTTTTTCATTGTTGTTCTACCATAAACATGTGGAAAAATTTCTAGGATTGAAATACAAGCGATGGTTGAAAGACAATCCATCTCGAATTCAAACCTCATGGAGGATATATAAACTTGGGTTCATGACCTTGATCACACCAGGGGTCGAAAGAAAAAATACATTAACTCAATGGCTCTTCATAATATAATTAGGACCCTTCTAAGCCTTCTTATGAGGAACAAACAAGTAGCAAGTACAATATTTTTGCATCTCTAGAATATGTAAAGGCAATGATATTGAACCAACAATTTTCTTTTCAATAGAATACGATCATATAGAAAGAAACATAGCATGTGAATTAGAAGGGGTCACACTTGGCACATGTAAAAGGCCGCCTAGAATGTGAATCAAAGTGGAGGGGGACCTAATGGATGCTTCTTGTTTGAGTGCAAGGGCTCTCGAAAAAATATTTTCTTCCAACAATGATTAGAGCGTACATTGGGTTGAGGTGTAGTTTGATGGTCTTTTATTTATTTCTTTAATATCCATAGAAACCAATTATTTACATTAGGCATTTATTATAATATGAAAATATTACTCATTCAATATGTTTAACATGTTCTAAATAGTTTCCATCAAGAATAAACTAGGGTTTTGAATAATTTCAACTAACATATGATATATTCCAAGCTAAAATATACGTACAAGTAGGATGTCCAAAAAAAGAACATTATTTCTATTAATCATTCACCTTTCCTTACTCTGTACAAAGGTTGAGGAGAGCTTATCAATGTTTCTAATTGGAAGAACTCTATGTTTTTGTTTTGTAAGAGATTTGTAGGGATGAGACTTTGAATCTAAGTTGTATCTCACAATAGAGTGGAGTAAGCAGATTGAAATTCAAATCCACCATATTTGAGATGGTTTAATATGTTTCATTTTAAGAAATTAAACACATTTCAAGGATTCTTTTATGTTAATATCGTTTTAGCCGCCAATGTTATACAAACATAACACTAAACTATCCTGTAATAATCATAACACTCTTGTATTTCTACATTTAGTATGAATTTTAACTAGTCCTTTTGAAGGAGCCAGTAGTACTTTGAAGTTGAAAACTTCTGTTGTTCCTATGGTACTATGGGAGGACACCCTCTCCTTCATTTGATTGGATAACAACTTTTGGAGTGGAAATTTATAAAAGTGTGTTGCATCATAATTTGTGTAGATATGAGTAACAAAATACATTGGTTTTGTTTTAATGCTAATGTAGTTTTTGAAGAAAAAGGGGGCATGTAGACCCTTGCAAAAAAAAAATTCTGATGTACCTATGCCCACTATACATGGCCAAATTATACCTTTTTGAGTGGCACATAGAGACAATATCACAGGGAAAACATAATCAAGTGATTGTCTAAAGTATCCATGGTAATCAAAATAAATGTTGAAGTCTTCTTATGTGTGGGAAAGATAATATATATAAATTTTTATTAACATAGAAGAATATAATTATGGTTTTATCAATGCAAATTATTTTACATTTACAACAACAATCTAATCTACGAAATTGGCTACTTAAATTTGATTTTTTGGTTTATATCATTGCTAAATATTAATAAAGCTATTATAATATTAATGAATTCGATTTTGCATTCATAAGAAGAACATATTTCGGGTTCGATTAATGAAAAGGATATTACATTTACAACAATAAACAATTAATATTTTATGACTATAATTCATTTATTTAATGCACGCGGGGTATGTATAAATAAGGCAACTCCTACATTTGTGTGCATTTTGTACGATGCATTGGATGTAAAGACAACACGATTAGCCATAATTATATTATTAACCTATATTATTGCATTGATAATTACAATACTAGTTTAAATGGAGCAAGTAGATTGTTACCCATGATTTTGTATTAAAAGGAACCGATAGGTTGTTACCCAAGGTTTTGCAACAAGAAGAATAACTGGAAAATAATTACATGGTTGTGCAAATTTAGTATCATGGTTTTGCATTTTGATTAATTTTGTTAAAAGTATGGTTTTCTAGATAGTAATTTAGTGAGGTACATGTGTTAAATAGGAATGACCTTTTACTTTATGATGCATGTAAAAGTGAAAGAGTGGTTATGGGGATGGTGTAAGAACTCTGGACACCGCATATCTCCACAATGGTATGATATTGTCCACTTTGGGCTTACACCCTCATGGACTTGTTTTTGGAATTTACCCCCAAAAGGCCTCATACCAATGGAGATATTTGTCCATCCTTATATACCCATGATCCTCCCCATTTCTAGTCAATGTGGGACTTTGGTCGTATACCCAACAATCCTCCCCTTGAACAAAGGACCATCGAGCCTCCCCTCAAATGATTGTCCATCCATCCACTCTCTACGAACCAGGATTCTCCGCTCCAATGTGTTGGAAGCACACGATTGTCCATCCGTCCACTCTCTACCAACCAGGATTCTCCACTCCAATGCATTGGAAGCACATGATTGTCCATCCGTCCACTCTCTACTAACCAGGATTCTCCGCTCCAATACGTTGGAAGCACACGCCTTACATGGAGCACCACCTGCCTCAAGAGCTTGCTCTATCCTAGGTCAACTCCTCTTCACCGTGTTGGGACCAAGACACGTCCATGAAGAATCCAGAGCACACCACCTGTCTAACCGAGCTCATCCACCACCTTCTACCGGGGCCCCCACCTCCTTCGTTCGGCATTCCGAGGATTCATCCACTTGGCTAACTTTGGAATTTGGCTCTGATACCACTTGTAAGAACTCTGGACACCACATATCTCCACAATGGTATGATATTTTCCACTTTTGGCTTACATCCTCATGGATTTGTTTTTGGAATTTACCCCCAAAAGGCTTCATACCAATGGAGATATTTGTCCATCCTTATATACCCATGATCCTCCCCACTTCTAGTCAATGTGGGACTTTGGTCGTATACCCAACAATCCTCCCCTCGAACAAAGGACCATCGAGCCTCCCCTCAAACGATTGTCCATCCATCCACTCTCTACCAACCAGGATTCTCCGCTCCAATGCGTTGGAAGCACACGATTGTTCATCCGTCCACTCTCTACCAACCAGGATTCTCCTCTCCAATGCATTGGAAGCACACACCTTACATGGAGCACAACCTGCCTTGAGAGCTTGCTCTATCCCAGGTCAACTCCTCTTCACCGTGTTGGGACCAAGACACGTCCACGAAGAATCCAGAGCACACCGCCTGTCTAACTGAGCTCATCCACCACCTTCTACCAGGGCCCCCACCACCTTTGTTCGGCATTCCAAGGATTCATCCACTTGGCTAACTTTGGAATTTGGCTCTGATACCAAATGTAGGTTTTAACCCCGTACAAAAGTTACCTACATACGAATTCTAAATCACAGGAAAAATAAAAATGCGAGAGAATAACACATAAAACACATATACATAGAGATTTCCCACTGGATCCCAAAACCAAGACTACCAGCTTGATTTTTCATTATGTTCCGTTCAATGTTACAATACATATTTATACATGCCGAAGCATCCAATACCATGGACTGAAAACCATTGCATCCATGGTTTTGGACGCGATGGTTTTCGGTCCATGGTATTAGATGCTTCAGCATGTATAAATATGTATTGTAACATTGAAAGGAACATAATGAAAAATCAAACTGGTAGTCTCGGTTTTGGGATCTAGTGGGAAATATCTGTGTATATGTGTTTTATGTGTTATGCTCTCGCATTTTTATTTTTCCTGTGATTTAGAATTCGTATGCAGGTAATTTCTGTATGGGGTTAAAACCTACAGATGGCTTTCAATTTTATTAATGCATGTGCAAGAAAGAATTTTCTTGAAAAAAGGTATAATGTACAAGTGATTATTATTTATTCTGACATGATAACCAGAAGAGATTGAATATATTGTTTTTGATAAAATTGATATTTAATATAATAATGATGTTAGAGTTTGTTGACAAAAGTATTTTTAGAAAAGAATCATGGCTTTCACAAAGAATGGAATTAGAGTTTCTAAAAATCCCTTTTGTAGAAATCAAGTGATGGAATATAACTAATGTTATTGTAGGCAATCAGGCGAATATTACATGCAGAGTTGAATATCATCAAGCATAATTTACAATGACTAAGTTATTGTGGTAAATAACCATGCCACGAAGAAATTTTTCTGGAAGAACTATTGTCTAACGTATTTGAGATACACAACATCATGTTTAATGCAATGATCTCTAGTTAATTATGCTTGAATTAAGGATTATGGTTACTCTACAAAATTTCAACAATCGACAATGGATGGAGTCCCTTCTTTCCATTGAGTGAGGGGTGCCCACCCTAATGAAACATTTAATCAAATAAAATAAAATAAATAGTTTTTTCTTTTGGAATTTCCAGGGTAATATCATTGTTCAGTTATGTGCTTGGTTATTTGTTTAACTTGATGATATGGTAACCTTGCATAAAATTGGAAATTATAACCTTCATTAGGATTTTAATAGTTCTAATCAATTGAACAATGTTAATGATGCAAAGTTGCAACAAAAATAGTTATGTGAATACGTTGTGTTCATACTTTTTCCTTTACACAATTACCTGACACATTTCTATGGTAACTTCCATTAGTGATGGTGACTTTATATTTTGATGATCAATTAAGTATTTGATAAGTTAGTCATGATATTGTTACATGTATGTAAAACTTAATAAAAGAATTAATCCCCTTATTTTGTACAATGTATACCAAAGGGTGTCACAAGTGGCATCTGAGCCAGGTGGTAAGACTGGAAGGTTTTATGTTTCATAATAACAATGCAAGTAGTGATATGTTGTTATTGGATAAAGTTCAGGCTTGATACTAATGACATTGCATGGAAATTTTTGAGTTAAATTTCACTTAATATTAAATCCATTATAGTTAGTGTTAATAATTGTTTTAAAGAATAATTGTGCTTAAAACATTTGGGAATTTATGTGGATAGAAAATAGTAAGAAATTTTATTGCATTGATTATAATTAAATTATGTACAGTTTTGAACACTCAAAGAGTAAACAACGATATTATGAATTAATGACAATACTTTGTATGCATACTTTTATGATAACGTTCAATGGTAAATTAAAAGAAAAATGTGTGGCATTGCAATGCATTGCATATAATTTTGAGAAAATAATGAACGTATATATTGCTTTGTCAATAATGGAAACAATGTCATGGTGAAATAATGTAATAAGGAAAGGGATTACATTGATGTTGTTGTTAGCATGGTAGAATGTTAAAAAAAATCAAGTAACCCTCTTCAATGTTGAGAATAGGCAATGAATGAAGTGGTAGGTCTTGTGGCATAAAGGGATCCTTAGTATGACTATAATGGATAACAACTTATCTTATTTTTTGTTGAGTTACCTTGAATGTTGATTGAATTTATGATATTTGGTGGCATTGTTTATTAAGTAAATTTCACTATATCACGTGAATTAGCATGCCGCGATACCATACATATTTTTAGAAACATTAATGGTGTCATTTTTGGTTGCAACACCGGAAGATCTTGGGTTTGGTAAGAACGAATATGAATAGAGGCATTGATCCAGGTGTATATTGGTGGCCATCCACCAATTCCACTTGGACCCCCACCATTGTTTCTTTCAGCTTTTCAGTTTCCTTAATTGTAGCACAGTTTACTATTTTTCGCAGTCTTTCTGGACCTAAAATTGCAGATCCATTTTGAGGCCCTAAATGATGTTTTTTGGCAATCTGTCATTGGTGGTTTTCTAATCAAATCATCTTTGAAATCGTAGTTTGCGAAGAGATATTTCCAATGCGGTATCATGTGCGTCAAATAGAGATAATATGACCAAGTCACGATCCCGGGAAGTTGGTTGTCCAACTAATCGCAACGGGGCCCATAATTTCTCAGTGTTACATCTCCTTGAGTTAGGTTTTGGTTGTTTAGGGTTTTCTCTTATTGTTCAATAATAAAATGACCCTTGAGCTCATTGTAACACAACTTAGAGGCATGTAGCTAGCACATCTCTTCTTAGAGATAACGTACCACCGCTCGAGCTAGTCTTATTTCCATTTTGTTTGTTAACATATTTTAGTATATTACTTTAATGAAATGAAATATTATTTCTGTTGCATTTATGTATTTATGGTTATCTCTGTCATTTGTTGTCCTCCTGTTTAAATCTAGATCAGTGTCATCAAAGCGAACTTCTCCCTTTGTTTTTCTTTTCATGTCCCCAATAAGATCAGGATATAAGGAGTTAGGCCTTGAACTGGTCAAACCTTTATAAGACCAGCCTCGCAAATTACCAATGACCTCCCATGGTAGATGAAAAAAATGATGAGGGGGTAGGAGACCCTATCAAAATCTTGCTCGAATAGGCCCTTAAGTGACAAAGGAATGCGATGATGGAAAGCTTTTCTCGGATCCTTCTGCAGCTACCCAGACATGACACATGTACTTCTAGAAGTTACTCTGGAAGCACCACACCCTTTAAGGTACAAGTCAGCTTTGACATTCCCATATTTGAGAGTTAAATAGATGCAAATGTTGTAGATAAATGGTTAAATCTCCTAGAAGGCTATTTTTATGTTCATTATTTTTCTGGCTGGGAAAACATTACTTTTTCTCTTCCCAAAGATGCCTCCCATGTCAAGGACTAGTGGGAAACATATTGTGAGCATAAGGATGAAAGTACGAACTCATTTTTTTTAATCGCACCCACTTGGAATTCATTCCAGGATGCCATCGAGGAGTAGTACTACCGTGTTGAAAGCTATGAGGATAAACACATAAAGTGGACCATGTTGTAGAAGGGAAGGGACCAAGACGTGTTGTAGTTTAAAAATATTTTTCATACCCTTTGCACAAAGTTGGATATCAAGAATTTTGAGCAGCATTTGTTACTTAAATACTACGGCTACCTACACAGGTACATCCAGGATGAGATGAGGTTCCTCGACATCTCCTCGCTCAGCACGACCTACCGATATGCTGTTAAGATCGAGTAGAAGTTTAAACACAAGAAGTGAGACTTTTGATCTACAAATCCAAAGCAAGGGAAAGGCACCCCCAAACCACAGAACAAAGGACAAAGCCAAGGCAGTGTGGCTCAGGACAACCCACCAAATCCACAATCAAAGAACAACACCATGAAGCCGAAGAAGGACATGGGAATGTGGAGTGAGTACCATAAGAGCTCCACTGAAAACACAAGTGAGTGTTGGGCCAAGTAGTTGTTGGTCACCGAGTTAAAGGCTTTGAAATCAGATGAATGTTCTAACTCTGAGTCAGAACATGACAAGGGGAATGAAAAAGGGAAGCAGGTTATTGATACGGAGCCCAACACCACCGTTGCAACCACAAAAATATAGAAGGAGGAACACAAAGATCCAGAGGACGAGGAGAACCTCTTCCACTCCTAGATGTGGGTAAAGTGTTCCCTGCTATAGTTCATTGTCGATAGTGGGAGACAAAAGAACCTCATTTCATCAAAAGTTGTGAAGTGGCTAGGCTTACTGACCATAACACATCCCCAACTGTACACCATCGGGTGGCTTCACAAAGGATGGGATCATCACGTGAGCCAACAGTGTCGCCTTCGATACAACATTAATCCCTTCAAGGATCAGGTATTATGTGATGAGGTATTATTTTTACTTTGGGAAATAAGTTGTACAGGATATCAGAGGTAGCACTGCCTACTACCATCTCTTTCGTTACTGCAAAACAATGAAGTAAGCTCATTCCCAAAACTTGGAAATTTGTTTTCCTGATGATACAACCTCAGGGAAAGAAGAAGATGGTGGCCACAAGCTCTAGATAGGGCCCCTCTACATGACAACAACAGATGGACAAGGTGAGGATGAGTATGAGGACATCTTCACCTCCCCCGTAGGAGTGCCTCTACACTGTCAGGTCAAGCACTCCATCAATCTGACCATTGGTGCATTGAAGCCCAATGGACCAATCTATCAATGCTCCATTCTAGAGAATGACAGAATGAAGCTATTGTTTCAAGGGTTGTTGCAAAAAGGTCACATTCGACCTAGTTCATCGCCTTGTTGGAGCCTGATCCTACTGGTATAGAAGAAGGATGGGACTTGGAGATTCTATATTGACTATCGGGCACTGAAAACATCACTGTCTAAAATAGGTACCCGTTCCCACAGATTGATGACCTTCCGAACCAACTGAACGGGGAAAAATATTTCAGCAAGATTGACTTGAATTCAGGATATTACCAAGTACTGATCGAACCCTTTGATGTCTAGAATACTACCTTCAAATCCAAGCAGGGCATTTTTTGATGGTTGGTTATTCCTTTCGAGTTGAAGAAGGTTCATGCGACATTCATGAGGCTAATGGATCATATCTTGTGGCCATTCACCAACTCATTTGTAGTGGTATACTTGGATTACATCCTGATCCTTAGTCAGTGTTGGGAAGAGCACCTCCACCACATCCGACAGGTTCTCCAAGCACTGCGACAACACAAGCTATGTGCCAATTTGGAGAAATGCACCTTTGGTATGATCGAAGTTCAATATCTGGGATATATATATATAATTTTTTTAACAAGATCGGTTACTTATGTATTATAAAAACTTCATGGGGCAAGCCCTTTTACATATGGGAGGTAAAACAGAGAGGAAAGGATCCAAAATGGGTGTGCAGACCCTTGATCCTTGTTGGTGAACTTTCGAAGAGTAGTTTGAAAGAGATAACGACAATATTGCCGGACAAAGGATCCTACTAACAGACAAAATTTGCAATGCATATATCCTGAGGCTACTGTTGGTTGACAGAGTCATCAAACTGAGGTTCCTTTCTTGCGCTGGCCCTTGTCGAGGCTTCTGCTTACATGCTCTGAGTTATTGTTTTGATGTGAGCTATTTCTTCCTCCATATGGTTGCATTTTTCCTTGAGGGCCTCTATCTCTGCTTTTTTCTTCTCCAATTTTTTTCTTTTTGATCTGCTGTCAGCTTGAAAATCCTCCTTAAGTTCATTGAAGTGTTTTACAAATCTTGCTATCATGAATCAGTGGGATTTGCACAAGGTGCAGTTGCTGTTGGTGATGACTCGCTCCAATGGATTCATTGTTGGGTCGCGTTCTTCCTGATGGTCAGGCATTTCAAGATCTTGCTTGTTTGAAGCGTTGCAAAGTTGCTGTTGAGGGAAGAAACTGGGAGAGCAATGAACAGAGGGGAGAAGAAAGTAAGGAAGAGGGGAGAGCTGATCAAGAATGCTGCTCGGAAGAGGGATAGAGACTGTCGAGAGGGATACTAGAAGAGGGGGAGGGAATAGAATGTTGTTAGCTGCCTGGGAGAGGGAGTAGACTGAAGTGATTGAGCACTGAGGCGGATGAACAAAAAACTAGTTAGTATTTAAAATAAACCAGAACTTGAAAACACCAAAGATTACCACTGAAGAGGGAGGGCGGCCTCCAATCGCAGACGATGGAGAGGAAGGCTCTGCTGCTGATCTGCTCTGGAGGAAGACTGTAGAGGAACGATCCTTTGCGTTGTTCGACCTGTGCGAAGAGAAAGAAGCTCTGCTGATTTTAAAGAGGGGAGAGGTGCTGATCAGGAGATTCAAGCAGAGGAGGCTCAAGGATTTGGGTGATCTCAGGGTCAGGTCGAAGATTTTTTTGCAGGCAGAGAAGATTTCATTGCGATATCTGCCTAACTATTGCATGAATATGGCGGTGAGGATCTGGTGATGAATGAGCCCTTACCTAGTCGGGTTGGCAGTGGGAGCGTCGTTTGCGTGCTTTGAGATGTTGACGGGATTGGTAGCGCAGGAGGTGAGGACTGCCGGCGGATTGGGGAGCTTAGGGAAGGGCGCAGGGAGGTGGGCATGATTGCTGAGGTGACCCAAGTTCTGGAAGTTTGGAGTGTAGTAGAACATGCTACGGAATTGGCTTGTCATATGTATTTTCATTCTCTCTGACTTGTCCAGTTGACCTGCTGGTTTCCCTGTTGGCTTGACAGTCAGCTTCTGAGTTGTTTTCTCTAATGACATGTTTGAAGGTGGCACCCCCTATGTTGTTGATGTTATCCATGATCCGAAGCTTGAGGTTACTGAGAGTTGTTTGTTTAAATTCGCCCCCTATTTCCATGGCTGCGATTAGGATAGCCGAGTCTCCCAGGATGATTGGGCTCTGTATGCTCATTCTCTTCAGGATGGTTGTGCCTAATAGAAGGTTGTAATTCTTGGCCTTGTTTTTGGACATTTTACCCAAGCCCCATTCATAAGTAATCAGGACTTTGCCATGTTGGTCCCTTATGACTCCCCCTGCCCCAGCTTTCCCCGGATTATTTTTAGAGGCTCCGTCAAACTGGAGGGTAGGTCGCTTTTGATCTAGAATCCATTGATTTACTTCCTCTTTGGTGGCTCTCAGCTTCCAATTGTTCCTTCTCTTGTCTGCTTTGGAAAGGGGGTGTTTTCTTTTGTCAAAGCTGAGACAAAATTTGTTAAACCATTCGATCTCAGTTTTGTGCCAACTGGTTTGGTCTGCTTGGGACACACCGTTGGCACTTATAGACTCAAAGATGAGAGCTGTGGTTTTTGCCCAGGTGTGGGCTAGATTGGGCTTCTGATTATTGAAGATGTAGTTATTTCGAGCAAGCCAAATTTTCTAGCTGAGAGTAGAGGGGATGCATTTCCACAGGCGGGTAATGGGAATCTTATTTTTCTTTGGGTAAGGGTAGCATTTCTCCCAATTTTTTTGTAAAGAGGTAAGCTAGTTGAAGGTCTCTCCTATTCTTAGGGGGCTGATAATGCGCTTCCAACAACTTTAAGCAAAGGGGCATTCAAAGAAGAGGTGATGGATGCTTTCCTCCTTAGCTCGAAAAAAACAGTAGATTGAGGGGCCAAGAATGCCTCTATTTTTGAGGTTCTCGGCAGTGAGAATCTTACCTTTCAGAAGTGTCCAATTAAAAAACTTGATCTTTGGTAGGCATTCCGATTTCCAGACAACTTTGTGAAGGTTCCATTTGTTAGTAGCAGTGGTGTCCTGTAGGAGCTTGTATCCCTCTTTGACTGTGAATTTCCCTCTGTTAGGGTCCCAGACGTACCTGTCCTCTACCATTTTGTTTGTGGGAGCCAATCATGAGAGGGATATCTTAAGATCAGTCCATAGATCCCTGAGATCGCTTGGGGGGGAGACGCCCTTCCAATCGTGCCAGCTGTTGTGATCCCAAAGGGAGATGTCGTATAAAGAGTTCAAGTTTTTTGCTTCCATCCATGTTTGGAGGGGTCTCAGGTTTTGAATTAGGTTCCTTGGCTTTGCTCCCATGATTCTATCAGACCAAATATTTATCTCCTTTCCGCTGCGTGGCACTTTTGAAACATGATTTCTAAATTGAGGGAGAACTTTTTTGATGAGCTTCCAAACAGGAGTACACGGTCTTTCCACAATTGTTTCAGAGAGGACATTGGAGTTCAGGCCATTGAGATACTTCCTTTTGATAACCTCTACCCACCAAGAGCCTTTCCCTATGAGAATTCTCCATATTAGTTTGAATCCCATAGCTTTATTGGAGAGGCTTTGGATTTTAATACCTAGACCTCCTTTTCCGAATGGGAGAATGACTTGATCCCGTTTGACGAGGCTGAATTTTTTTGAGTCTTATCTCCCTCCCTACCATAAGAAGCTTCGTATAAATATTTTCATATGTTTATGGGTGCTTGCAGGAGCTAAGGTTACAGCATACTGATAAATGGGGAGAGCGGAGAGAATGGCCTTGATGAGGGTAGTTCTGCCTGCCAAATTGAGCCAAGACATCCCCCAGCTTTGAAGCTTTCCTCTCATTTTTTCTATATGCTTTACCCAAATTTCTAACTTGATTGTTTCTTTCGTTAGGGGCAGGCCCAAGTACAAGAAATAGTTCCAATTTCTTTGCACCGGTATGTCCAAGATCGTGGAGATTCTTTGCATGATTTGCAAGGATACATTCAAAGTGTATATCTTGCATTTTTTGTTATTTAGTTTTCCTCCTGATGCTGCTAAAAAAGTGTCCAAAGTTTTCTTGAATCTTTTTTCCATCAAGCTTGAGGCTCCCCCTATTAGAAGACTATCATCCACAAAAAGTGAGTGATTGAATTCTTTGATCCCTCTTTCTATACTGATTCCTGTAATCTCTTTTTGCTTGTGGAGTTTTTCCAGATGGATGCTCAGAGTTTTTGCCATTATAATTTATAAGAAGGGGCAGAGAGGGTAGCCTTGCCTCAGACCCCTTGAACTCTGAAGTAGCTACTTGGTCTGCCATTACTCAGAGGAGTTGTCGAGGGATGAGTGATGCACTCCATGATGATGCTGATAAAGTTGTTGGAGATCCCAAATTTTCTGAGGACTTCTCTCAAGAAGTGATGGTTGACCCTGTCAAAGGCGTTTGCCATATCTAATTTAATAATCATGCCTCTTTCCTTCCTGTTGATACTGATGTGGATTGATTCTTGAATCAAGATGACATTGTCCGTTATTCGTCTATGGGGAACAAAACTGCCTTGGTTCTCTGAGATGAGGTGGGGGAGGAGCTTTTTGAGTCTGTTGGCTAGAATTTTGGTGACTATCTTATAAGAGACATTGCACAAGGAGATAGGGCAGAAGCGATCGAAGGAGAGGGGGTTGAGGTCCTTAGGGATGAGGGCAAGGTGAGAGGATTTTGTGTTGTCTCCGAGCTTGTGTTTTTTGAAGACATTTTTCACCATCCTTATATAATCTTTTTTTATTTTGTCCCAGTGGTTTCTGTAGAAGGCCACAGTGAACCCATCAGGACCCGGAGCCTTGTCTTACTGCATGTTGAAAGCCTCCAACTTAATTTCCTCTTCTAAAACCTCCTAGTCCAGTTCTCTGTTTTGCCAATCAGTGATTTTCTTCTCGATTGGCCTTAGAAAATCCGTGTTGTCTAGAGTCTGAGGGTCTACTGATAATAAGGATTTAAAATGTCTGTAAGCTGCCTCTTTGATTTCTTCTTGATCGCTGGTCTCCTTCCCCTCTACCAAGATTTTGTTTATTTGATTTCTAGCACGTCAGAGCTTTAGACTGTTGTGGAAGAATGAGGTATTTTTTTCTCCAGCCCTGAGCCATAGACACCTTGATTTTTGTCGTTGTTCTTCTTCCCCCATTCTATTTTTCCTTTATAATTCCCTATACATTTCGTTTTCTTTGGTTTGGTCCTCCTATGTGTATTGTATGTTCTATTTATCTTGATTCCATTTTTCTAATTGTTTATGGATATTGGTTCATTTTTTGTTTTCCACTGCTGCATTGTCTCTTGCCCACTAAACTTGGACAAATTTTCGGAATTCTTCTTTGTAGTCCCAAACTTTATTATATTTGAAGGGGAGAGGCCCCAAATTTCTTCCCTTGTCTAGAGTGAAAACCACGGGCTTATGGTCTGAGGGAGAGGCTTGAATGATTTTGCTTTTGATGGAGGGAAAGCTTGGCACTATTCTTTTATGAGCAAGAATTATGTCTAACCTCTCTTTAATGTTGTTGTTGCCAGTTCTTTTGTTACTCCATGTATACTTCCTGTTTTGAGGAGGGATATCAATTAGATTGTGGGCCTGGATTAGAGTTTCGAGAGAGTCTCTTGAGGGGTCTGCGTAGAAGTTCCCTCCTAGTTTTTCATCGGCGTTCCTTATTAAATTCAGGTCTCCTCCTAAGAAAATGTTCCTGTCTTGAGCTAATTGGAGATCTGAAGTTATTGAGTCCCAGCATATTTCTTTGTCCCTGTAGTGGTTTGGGGCGTAGATGTTGTAGATTGTGTATTCCTCTTTTGAGACTTTGTTTTGAATGTCTGTTCTTACACACCAATTGTAGGAATTTTGGTTTATAAGGTCCCATTTATTTTTGTTCCATATAGTTCCTATGCCTCCTGATGTGCCTGCTACACTTATTGTTGTACCTGTGTAGTTTTTGCTTCTTTTGATGTGGTTTTGAAAGTCTTGATCGGATATTTTGGTCTCCTGGATGAGGAGGAGGTCTGGCTGCTCCTGTTTGACTAGATCCCGGACTACATTTATTTTTAGGGAGGAGCCCATCCCCCTACAACTCCAAGAGACCAGAATCATCATTTACCATTTTTTGTGTGAGTCCCACTTTTCTCTTTCATCTTTCCCCACTTCCTTTTGGCTTGTCTAGATATTTGTCCATTGGTTGCTGAGTTCCAGTGGCCATTTCTTTCGCTGCAGTTTCATCTCTGATTTCTTTGTTTGACTTCTTGCTTGCTTTTCTAGGAGGGTCAGAAGTGAGGTTATTCTCTTTCATTTTGTTTCTGGTTAGTATTCGATCCACGGTTGGAGGAGGGGAGGGCTGAGGTTGAGAGAGGGAGGAGATGATTGCAAGTGCAGTACCTCGGGGAGATGAGGGAGGAGACATGGGTTCTTCGACTGATAGAGATTCAAAGGGGTTGGAGGATGAGGGGAGTGTTGAACTAGAAGGGTGGATGGGAATAGAAGGGTTTTCCATGGGGGCCTTGGAGCTTCGGCCAAGAGAGGGATTAGATTTTTTCTTTTTAACTTGTTCCCATGAGCCTTCATAGTTTTCAACATTTCCATCAGATTCATTTGTTTTTAACTTGCTACATCTATTGGCAAAATGCCCATACTCATGGCATACCTTACACTTGAAGGGTAGCTGCTCGTAATCTACCTGTTGGATGTGTGTCCATTGATCCACTTTGATCTTGATAGCTTCCGGCAGGCCTTTCTCAAGATCTACTTCGATGCATATCCTCACACAAGCATGCATGTTCTCCTTTGGTTCAGATCTGTCTATGTATTTGCCGACTGCGTTCCCAATGGCCTTGACTGATTCGTCTCCCCAGCAGTGGAGCGGCAGATGAGGAAGACGGACCCAAACCGGGACTGCGTTTGGGACGTCCATTTCCGGATCAAAGTCAGGAGACCATCTATTCAGATAGAGGCCTCTTGAGTCCATAAAATAGGGACCATTTCTAAAGATGAGATTCCTATCCTCTTTTGATTCAAACAAGAAAGTGTAAAAGCCTCTTCCACAGAATCGGATTGCTATTTTTCCTTGTATGATCGAGTTCCAGTTGTGTTCCACCCATTTTTGGACTGATCTGGGCGAGGGCCAGAGTCCTGCAAACTAGCCTACCAGACCTCTTTCAGCTAAATAGATTGTTGCCTTCCTCGTGAGGGAAGGGGGAAGGGAAACTTCAGGTATTTCGTCGAGTTCCTTGATGAACTTAGTCGTAGTTGGACGGATTCTTGATGCTGCATTCTCTGGAATGAGGGATGCAAAATGCTTCCCGTAGTCTTTCGGAACTGGAGGCGGGGGATCAATCTCGACAATTGGAGAGCTAGGATGCCAGTTGATCAGGAGGGGCGGAGGCTACCGGGGACAGCCCCAGAGCGGGAGCTGAGCAGGAGGCCCAGAGATCAGAAGAAGGCACGAGGGACCCAAGAGGGGCAGTCAGAGAGTGAGCCTAGTAGTAGAGCTGCCAGGTAGGAGTCAGAGGATGCGGGTGAGCAGGGGAGCCCTCGGCCATCATGGCGATCGCCTGTGGAGCAGCCAGAGCGCACGATCGAATCTTCAATATTCACCTCTGGGATATATTATTGATGAATGAGGGGTGCATTTGGATCCAACCAAGTTCCAAGGCATTCAGGATTGGCCATCTTTAATCACTCTCACAAAGGTCCACAAATTTCTGGGTCTTGCTAATTTCTACCATAGGTTTGTTTTTGGATTCTCTCATATCACTTGGCCCTTGATTCAAGTCACCGAGGGAGGAGCGAAAGAAAAATTCTTTTGGTCTAAATCTCAACATAAAGAATTAAATTTATTTTATTTATCCATGGGCTTGATACTGAGAGATGATCAAGTAATGATCACTTAATTGGTTCCTATGTAGCTTTTGTCCAAAGTAAGGACCTTTCGTTTTCTACACATGTATCTTGTCACATGTCAAAGATTCCTTTAGGTATTTTTTTAGAGACCTTTGAAAGTTGTAATTTATACATGTAAAAGAACATAAGACTGTACAAAACAATCTTGTTGTAGCCTAATATCATTTTTTGTTATTAATGTTCATTTTTATTCTTTTCAGTGGTGTCATTGTCATTGGAAGAGTCCCTTAAAATGCACTTCTAGAATAACTATATGTATGCAATTTTCAATAGAGATTGAAAATGGGTTTTGGACATCATTATAACTATTAAGATATTCAACCATCACTAATATTAATGAGAAACCTATTGAATAGAGATGGAAAATGGGTTTTGTACATCCCTATAACTATTGACATATTAAATCATCACTAATATTAATGAGCAACATGTTGGATAGGAACACAAAAAATTACCTTTCACTCCTTAAACTTGTAATCAAAATCTTGTATAATCTAACAACATATCAGAATGACAAACCAACATAACCATATGTAAGAAGGGAATATAACCAAAATAATTACCACAAAATCAAGTGAGATCAATGACATTAATAAAAAAACCATAGAAATATAATACTAGACCATATTTAAAGCTAGTAACATCAAAATATTTCACACTAGCCTTACCTTCAAAACTTATTATACTTAACAATTCTCTTCATAAGTTGTTTTTCTTGATAGTTTATAAAAAGCTACCAAACTTATTTTTGTCTACCTCTTTAATATTCCTATTCGATATTTCTAGCCTGAATGGCAACAAAAATTCCCAATAAGGCGCAACAATCCACACCTATATGTGATAAAGGGGCGAGCCTTATTTCCAACCCTATAGGAAATTCTACCCCTATAGGAAGTTTAAGAGATTCTAAGGACGGTCTTGGGAGATAGGTTTTGACATGGCTTTGGCCATCAACTCGTGTGCATCATTTCCCCAGCAAACAAATTCTGATTAATAAGAGAATGTGTCAATGTCTCTTATGTATTCACATTCATCCACCAAACTTAGGCAGGATGGATCCCAGAAATTGTGTTGATAGTACGCCATGCGTTTGGAGGTTATGGCATGGAGCATAAATTATAGTATGATGAAGTTTTTAAATTATGCGTAGGCTAATGAAGTTCATATTTGAAATCCTTTTGGAAAATAAACCCCGCCTTCACTTTTTTGAAAAACCGAAACCTCTATGCGAACCATGCCCATTACCATCCGTAGAAGAACTCTGGAATTGGTAAGACTTCGTCAAGAAGTCAGTTGATCAGGGAGAGCTCCAACATGATGCCCTATACATACAATAGGGTCTCCTCAGCCTGCTTGTTACTGAAGCACATACACAGAACAATGCATAAGAACATGGTTTGAAACTAGTACATGATACTAACCGCTCCAACTACTGCGGGTAACTTCGTTACTTAGTTTTTCCACCAGGCGACCTATGCTACATTGCCTTACCTTCCAGAAGGTAGATTGGAAATATTGGTTGCTGTGAACTAATGCCTCTTTTATGGATGCTCCGCGCCTGCAGAATTCATTCCCATCATTGTGTGAAGGTCTTTAAGTTTCCGGGAGCCCCAGGATCGAATATCGTTGGCCTAGGTAGGTTCATTTTATGTTTCAGGAGCCACAGGATCGAGTCTTGTCATCTTAAGTCGTTCCATTTTAAATTTCAAGGAGTCCCAGGATCGAATCTGGTCGGCTCAAGTTGGTTCATATCACTTTGTTCGCAGCTCCGGGCTGGGTGCCATGATGACAGATCAACAGAGAATCTAGCTGACAATGGCAAATGTCGAGAAATATGCAGGTGAATGTATAAACAAGAAGCCGAGCAGTCTATTGGCGCCCAATTCCAGCAATATTTGGTCTGATAAGCGCGTGGTTGATCCCACTGAGAGTTAAGATTCCAAATGACCAAGTTATCTCCAGAAGAAAGCATCCCAGATACTTGTCACCACTTCCCAAGCGTTGGTGCTGCTGTTGTCGCTGCTTGTGCTGCACCATTTTCTTTTTAATCATGCTCGCCTATGATCGTCGTTGTCACCTGTGGTGTTCTGTACTTGGTCTTCTGGTCCAAGATCCCCAAATACTCTATCGACAACATCGATATTACTAATTTCACCATCAACCCTATAGATTTCACTACAAATTTCCAATTTGATGTGAAAATAAAGGGTCAGAATCCCAACAAGTAGATCGGTATATATTATCTCGACAAAAACCCTCTTGCAGTTTTGTATTTAGGCTCAGAGATTTGCACAAGATCCCTATCGGTATTCTACCAGGGGTGCAAGAACACCACTTTGTTGGACGTGGAACTCAGTGGCACTGACGCTAAGCTCACCAACACCATGAAGTCTACACTCAATGCGTAGATAAATTAAGCTAGCATTCCCCTGAAATTGAAGGTGATGTTCCCATGAAGATAAAGATTGGGAAGTTGAAGTTATGGAAGACAACAGTTCACGCACGATGGGACCTTATCGTCAACCAGCTCGATGCCAAGGCCATAGTGACTGTTAAGCATTCCAAGGTGCGGGTGAAGCTGTGAGGATTGCGCGCGACTTAGGATGCACTGAATTCATGGTTATGGCATGGTTAGGATTAAGTGTTTTTGTGATAGGACCATATAGATGATACTACTGCAGATATATTTTTTTGATACACAATTTGTTTTTTTTAGACTAAATATAACATTTTAACTGCAAACTTTTAGTTGGGAGACATTATTTTTAATAGCGTGGCCCCATTTATATGTAGATACGTTTTAGTACTTCAAAAATATAATTGGCTTCTTTACTCTCTATTGTTCTTTGCTTTCTCTTATAGATGAGTAAGTATTTTGTGGGTTTGTTGGTGAAATTTACAATTAAAGATTGTATATTTTAGAAATATTTCAGAATGAGATTAGATGTAGAGTAATTGTTTTAGCCATTATTGTCAGTGTAAATATTTAGATTTGCCCCTAGAAGGTTTGAGGGTTTGACTTTAGGATTTTGGGCTTCATCGCACACAAAGTTTTTCAAATCATGGTAGCTAGCACGAATGTATAGTATAATGGAATTCCTCGAATGAAGACATCCTCCAACTAACAGTGAAGCACCCACCAAACCCTGCTTAATGCGGCTATAAGCTACAATAACTAGACTGTATATAAATGAAAACTATGGAAGGAATTCTATTAATATTTACACAAATCACATAGCCTCAAACTCATAGGCTGCATATAAGAAGAAAAGAGGGTGCCATCAAACTCATAGGCTGTACACATTTAAAAGCCAAAAATAAAAAAAATCAATAATATACGCTAATGTCTATTTTGAAGAGGATCAAAAACCTTGAAATGCAAACAATTTTCATCTTAATATTATAAACTTTGAAGAAAGATCCGATACTTTGAAATGTAAACCAATTTTCGTCTTAATATTATAAACTTTGAAGAAGGATCAGATACTTTGAAATGTAAACTATTTTTAGTTTAATATTGTAAAACTAGAAGGAAATAATTGGTATTGGGAGGAATTGGATTCCTTAATAATTTTCAATTTCTTTTTGTTATTAAGATGCTATTAATTTATAAGAGAAAATTTCTTATTGTTTTAATAGGGGATTGGATCTATGGATCATAGAATATATGCGCATCTTTGACATAAAAATGTTGGAAAATAAAAATACACACTATGGATCACAGAATACATACGCATCCTTAGTAAGGCAACATATCAAGATTTACATTCCCTTTTTGCAAGTAAATGAAATTGCTTGAGTAAAGCAAAAATTACATATTTATGTTCCCATTTTGCAAGAAAACAAGCTGAAAAATACTACACCATCAATAGGATCCGGATTCCACTGAACTAAGCCTCAAAATCTCCAGTTCCACAATGGTTCTACAAGTTGCTGGCA
>APFE031335910.1:1380-25625 GCA_000404065.3 Pinus taeda
TGCCTTCAAAATCCAAAAATGATCAACTTTTGCCATAAATACCACATCACCTTAGGCCACTCCACAGCTTACTACCCTCAAGGTAATGGCTTGGCCGAGTCTTCCAACAAAAGCCTCATCCATATCATAAAGAAACTGTTGGAGGAAAACAAAAAGAACTGGCACAGGAAGCTCACAAATGCTCTATGGGCAGACAAACTTTCCACCAAGAATTCCATTGGGATGAGCCCTTATGAACTTGTATATGGCATGGAAGCCAAGTTCCCTTCATCTCTGAGCATTCCTACTATTAAATTGTTGCAAGAAATTCAGACCGAACCGAATGACATGCAGAGAAGAGTTAATCAAACCATTCATCTTCAGCAAACAAGAGAGCAAGTCTTCGACAGAGCTCAAATACTGCAAGAAAAACTCAAAAAGATGTTTGATAAGAAGGCCAAAGCAGAGGATTTCTGGGTGGGCAGAAAAGTTCTAAGATGGGATTCACGAAGAGAAGACAAGGGCAAACACGCAAAATTCAATTTTCTGTGGAAAGGTCCATACATCATCAGCGTTGTGCAAGGCAATAATACCTATTTTCTCAAATCTCCATATGGCAGCACAGCTGAAGAAGGCCCTGTCAATGGCCGAATGCTAAAGCACTACAATGATCCTTTTGATTGAAAAGAGCAGGCGGTGTTTTATTCTGTACATAGAATATTTGTATATACCAGTGTTTTGATTTTTGTAAGAATCCATAATGCTAAAGCACGCAGAAGAAAGCAGGCAGTGCTTTACAGTTTATCAGCAGTGCAAGTAAAGGAAAGAGTTGTTACTAGTATAAAGGTTCAAATCAATCCAACAGTGAGAACGAAGACGTTCAAAGCAGAGAAATAACAGAAGAAACAAGGCAATCTGACCTGCTATTCTTGGCTTCTCACAAGGAGAATCCATCCCCAAGTGGAGCCACTGTTAGCCTCCTGCTGCAGCAGGTTACTCATATTTCATGATTGACATTTTACAGACCAAATATGGCATACTTTGCATGCTGTAATGCTCCATATTTGCTAAACAATCACCAAGCAAAGAAGGCTACTCAGAGTTCATCTAACTGCTTTCCAAACCTTGAGAAGTTATTCCAGTTTTGTACAAATTTCAGCTAAAGGGATGTCCAAACAGCTTAATCTTGGTCTCCCTAGATTTCAATTTCCTGTTTTAGAATATAGAGAATGAAAATCTGTCCAAACAGCTTAACCTTGGCAGATTCTTAGATAGGTAGAGAAACAAAGGAGCCCAACTGCTTAATATGGGCCCTTGGATGAAATAAGGGTAGCTTGTAGATAGAAAAGCATAAAAAAGAGAAATTAAAATGCTGGGTCTGCAAGTCTAAGTGCACCCAAACCAAAAGAGAAAAAAAATGTTAGGTAACTAGGCTGGGTAGGTAGTTTTGAGGTTGCAGAATCTTGATGTCTGTCCATATTTTAAAGTACCATCTACACTCAGATCACAGTCATCAAGCATTTCTATTTTGAAGAAGCTCAAACCAGGTGTAACTAACTTCCCTTGCTCCATCTTCCCGAAATCATTAACTAATTTCCCCAAAAGAGGTCAAGAGCTGCTTGACATCTCTTAATTTCATCATTTTCCATGACATTTAGCCTAGGTGAAGATCTGCTTCACTCAAGGAAGGATCCATACTTTCTCTATAAAATTCTATCTCCCCGCTAAAGCCTAAGATCTCTCAAACTTAGTGCTTTCTTACCATCTCCATATTAACTACTAACATTATTATTTAACTCCCTATATTTTCCCCATCCCCCTACTAAAACTATGTAAATGATCCCTTATATAAATATCCCTCCCCTTGGTTGAAAAATAACCATAAGTACCCCCGGGAATTGCTCAGTTTGTCTGAAACTTGGCAAGAGCCCTCATGATGCCCCTTCAAACCATCTTTTGATGCAATAGACTCCTTCCAAAGTATAAAATCCCTTTTTAGGTTATCGGACCCCTTACGAGGCCTCAAGTGCTCTTCTGACACACATACTCACTCCTTCCGACCGCAATAGACCCTTGCTGATTTCCTTAACACTCTGCAGATCCTAGTGAGCCATCTCGCGTCGCCATATCGCAATATTTTCACCACATAGTTATGCCCCATCCTTTGTTGCCCGATGCGATATCGCGATATCACGATCGGCAGTGGCAAGCATCGCATTTCCAAAATAAATACCTTCTCGTTCCCCGCCGATGCGATATTGTGATCGCATCGGAAAAAGTCCATCGCATCGCATTAAAGTATGAGCCACCCTGCCACGTCACCTGGATGACGTCATCCGTCGTACTGCCGACGTCATGCTGACATCAGCAGCTAAAAAACCGAAAATTCGCGCAAGAGGAAAAATCGTGCTTCAGAGCTCCGGAATGAGAAACAGAGGCAGTTTTTGATGCGCGATTAGCGCTACGGAAAATGAGCGATATTGGGGAACCTTTAAGGAATCTTTTGATTCCTTGGCCCGTTTTGTGCCGAAAAAGCCCGAAATTGCCCGATTTTGCCAAATTAAACTGATTTGAAGACAGGAAGAGACCAGAGACAGAGATTAAAGAGTATCAGATCAAATCTACAGGGAGAAAGCATGTCAAAGAGTATCAGAAAGTGGCGGAGACCATGAATGTAGCGGCAAAGAGTATCAGCGAAGATCTTAATAGCGGCTCGAAGCAGGAGAATTAATACCTTCCAGCAAAGTCAAAGAAAGAGGGTGAGCCCCCTCAAAACTTTCAAATCATGATTATTGAACATTTAACTCGCACCAAAATAGAACTATAGATCCCAAAGCACAGTTATTCCAGTAGCACTGCATCGAGGCTCCAAGGGCCACGTTGCACTCCTTTTTATCCAGCTACCTCTGACACAGTTCAATAGATATTTACCTGCATTTAATTTTGGGCACAATTTTAGGTTTATAAAGCTCTTTTTGCATACCTGTTTTAGGTCAATTGTAATAAATAAGTTTGAGATATTTGCACTATAAAGACAACCCTGAATATTGTATTACGGGTGGTGGGTTGGTTGGTTGGTTGATTAGTCAACAAGCTATCTCCAGCTGATTTTGCTCCGGGAGAGACTCGCACTCTAATATTTGATAAGTTTCTATAATCAAAGACTACTTATGAGCCTTGGAGAACGGATTGTTCACTGTGTTTACTGGTTGAAGACTGATTATGGAATTCTCGTGCTGTGCATAACTCAATAAGTGCTCCTTACCTCTGTTTTCATTCATGAATTATGCTCCTAAACAGCTGAAAGAAAGATTAGCTTAGAATTTGTTTAAATACACTCTATGCTCAATTTCGGTTGTTCCTTTATGTTTTCCTCTGTTTAAGCATAAATATGAATTCCACATGGCTCATGTTTGCTTTAACCCAAGACAGTTATCCAGGGATTCTTCATTGCCCCTAGATAGAGATCATCTTTCCCTCTGTTAAGTTAAATGAGAGATTCTTAAGTGCCTCTCATTCCTTATACACCATTCATCCTTTTAGTCTGAATATTGTGCTGTGAGCAGCTATCCTGCTTCATTATTTCTCTTGTGACCAGAAAGACACACTAATAATCCTAACCCATGACTCCATGCCCAATGGTTTGAAACTTATCACTTCATAAATTGCCTCTCTGCCTGAAAGCATTTTCCTTCCACCCAAACACAAACAAAAACCCCTGAGCCAAAAGCTGGCCTAAAATCACCAACAAAGTTGAATCATTAAGAGAGAGCTCTCTCTGATTGCAGGTGGGCTAGAACCTGCAGTCCAAAGATTGGTTTGTGGTTACTTCGGTTGTATCCCTACAGGAGCCTAGGGACAACCTGAGTGATAACAGATACATCTCCTGCTGGGTCCATAAAAATCAGATCTAGTGTTGGTGTAATTTGGCCTCATATGCAACACAAAATATTCATATACATGTCGAGAAAGGTAAAGGGGGGCCTATTCATGATGAGGGAATTGGCCCCAAGCTCCAAAAAATCTATCATAAACAAAAGGCTCTGCATCAACATTCTTAAAATATCTGAGTGGAATCAGACTAGCATGTATAACACGGTGGTTTGGAGGGATGTCAAATAACTACCCTCACACATCAATGTCCTTGGTGATGGCTTTCACTACCTCCCAAGTATTTCGGCCTCAAACCTCCTGCCTCCAAATCGTATGTATGCCATGTAGGAGGCTGTTATGTGGGGTTTCCCTCTGGTAGGTCTGGATCAACCTATTGATGATCTCCAACATCAAATTCAAGATATGTCTAGTAGGAAACCAAGAAAGTAGTGTACCCAACTCTTGTGTGGTCCATGCATGATGTGCCCTAACATCCTCAAGTGTGATAGTGGTTGTGGCATTGTCCCACAGAGGGATCAACATTGCACTATCATCCTTAGCTCCATCCCCTACTGAGGGTTTACAAATTATGATAAACATAATTGAACATATATAAAAAACTAAACATAATAACATATACATTAAATTCAAACACATCAATTGAATATGATTTAAAAATTAAAGAGAATTTCAAGGCATAAACACATAAAGTCTAAAGAGGATTTGAAAATGCAGGAGGTGTACCTGCTACAAGTAAAGACGGTCCACTCTTTGTAACATCTTCAATAAATATAGAAACATTGCCTTTGACACTCCTACTCGTATCAGAGCTAGGATCTGCTAGTGGAATACGAACTCTGGTTGGGCTACATGATCTTTCACGAGCCCAACCATTTATAATTGCTCTCCCCACACTACGATGACCTGTGGTTGGGGGCCATATGGGAGATGGCTCTGCATAAATTTAGTTGCAATGGGATTGATTATAAGATTTATAAAGTTAATGAATATAACACAATCAAAGTATAGAGGAATGGAAGCAATAAAGTATTATTTTAAGTATGTAAGAGTTGTCTAAGTCATATAAGCTTCCATCATAGATCTTTAGAATTGAAACAAAACTATTGCATATAATACAAGTAAACTAATCCAAGAAAAAATGTTGTCTTAGAATGAATGTTGATAAGAAAACCATTTCTAAACTCAAGTAGAGTAATCTAACCTTCCTAAACTTTAGAGTCCCTTTTTTAATAATGTATCAACCAAAGTATTGAGTTCCATGTAAACACAATAGAAAGAAGTGATCAAATTTAGTTTGACACAATTTTTCCCATTTATAAATAATGCATTTTATTCATAGAGCATAAATATGTAAATATATGTAAAAATTTGAAATAAACCTATTTGCAAAACTAATAAAATTTCATGCCAACCAAATACTCCATAAGACAAGTTCTTGTAATGCTTGACTTTGACACATGACATGTACTAGATGCAAGCACATGAAGACAATGTTTCTGGTGCAACACACTACATAATGAAACAATTTGGTACATTAGAAAAGAGTCGAAATGCTTTTATTCACTTTAAATGTGATTTCCATCATATATTTAATGTATGTATCAATACATTATTCAAACTTAACATTGCATAAGAGATGAAATTGTCATAATTTTTTTTTCATTTAAAAATAATATAGAAAATATCATTAATGATTTATAAAGTATATATGTTGAATCTCATAATGCCTTAACCCTTCAATATCTCATATTGCATTGGATTATAGGCAATATAATTTACAATACAAATAAACTAAATCAACAATTTAATTTTTACCAGTATACTTAAGCATGTGCCATGATCTATATCTTCATATGGTCTTGATGATGAACCACACTAATTGGTTGGAAACACGTCGGAAATTTTTTCTCCTATGTCATTTATGCTGAAAAAACTCTTCTTAATAAGGAACAATATAAAATAAAGCTATAAATATATATATATATTATATATTATATATATATATACTATATAATATTATATATGGGTATGTGTGTTATGTTATAATTATTGTAGTAATGTAACACACACACACACATATAGGATATGTATTTCAAGCTTTTGTGATCCATAAATAATCAAGCAAAGCTTTCCGGTAGAATCACATAAGAGATGTTTTGGGCCGATGCATTTCGAACCAACTAGTGTGGTTTCATCATTAGGACTAGATGAAGAGGTAAGACCATGGCGCAAAGGCTTTAGTAGAGAGCAATGTATGATTGACAATAATTTCCAAGGGTATACGACTTATTGAACAATAATATTTAAATTATGATATTAATTTATTAATAATTTAAACAATATTAGTAAGTATGTATACTAAATGTCTAGTTTTTGAAAAAAAAGGCTTAAATTATTGATTGAAAATAAATATTTTATCTAGATTTTGAAAAATAAGTTTAAATATAATGATAATTAGTTTAATAATTTATTAATTTTACTAAAAATTATTAATAACTAATTTGTATAAATTAAACTACTAGTTTTTGAAAATAATATTTATTGATATTAGTTTATTAATTTATTAAAAACAAATATTAATAAGTAACATCACTTTTAAGAGAGATTCTTTCGGCGTAAATTACATGATGTTTCATTTGTTGACGCGTTTCGAACCAACCAGTGTGGTTCATCGTCAGGACAAGTTGAATGAATAGATCAAGCTTTGCATGTTAAATATAACAGAACCTCTAATGGCTAAATTTGTAACGGCTATATTGATAACGGCTAGATTTGACCTTTTAGTTGGGTCATGATAATAACTATTATTTAATTAGATAAGTTACCCCAGTTGGTTATAAAAAGGACCCTTTTTATACCCTCGTCATTATACAAATGTATTAAAAGATAAAATAATAACCTAAATTAATTTAATTCGATAGTTAGTTAACAAAGTTATTATATCTAAAAATTAGAGAAACTAAAAATTGGTTAAAAAAGTTATTAAATATAAATAATAGAATATATAAATAGCTAGATATAATATTATTAAAATATAAGTTAAAGGGTTGTTTCATACCCTTATTTATAAATGAATATTAAAATCAATCAATTATAAACTAGATTAATTTTAAAATAATACTTATTTATCAAAGTTAAATAAATATAGAGTAATATAAGGGTATGATAAAGAGTAATTTAAATTATAATAATGATATTATAAATCTATATTAAAATAAAATAATTTAAATTAATGGTAAGTGAATTAAATCTAAAATGAGAGGTTAATTATAAAAGTTAAAATAGGATATTTAGTATATTTATAAAAAAGGGATTGTTTTAAAACTTGGAAATAAATAATTAAAAATAAATAAATTCTAATTTAATAATTAATATAAAAATTATTAGGTAATTTAAGGGAAGAAATAATATTCTAATATTAAAAAAATTAATGGTTAATTTAAGGGTTAATATTATCATAGATTATTTTCCAGATTATTTTCCTTACCAATTAAATCAATCATAAAGAACAAAGGCCAAAAGAAACAGAAAACGAGGGAAAATTTTAAAAAGCAATAAGAAAAAACTAAACAAAGGGAGGGGAAGACAAGAAGACAACGACTAGGAGGAGAGGGCTGGGACCCAACAACTACTGATCTTCCAGCCATCCTCCCTATTGAGATTGTTCGGCCTTTTTTCAATCTCAAGCACTTCCCTAAATTTCCAGTGATGGAATTGGGACACTCTAGCAATAACACTAGCCTCTTCGATAGAGACATGATGATTGGTTTTCTCCACATGCCCTGCTAACGCAGAAGACTTGGCCCTCCTATGCTTAAGGTCAGCTGCATGCTCACTAATCCTTAGATTAATAAAGCGACCAGTCTCACCAATATAGGGGGTCCCACAAGAACAAGGAATAATATAAACCCCTTTCATGTCCTTGGGGTCGATAGGATCCTTCACTGATCTGAGGGACTTACCAATGGTGTTAAGAGGTCTAAAATTCGAGGGGACATTATGCTTCTTAAGAATCCTCGCAATCCTATATGTGGTCCCCTGAACAAACGGAAGATGGACACCAAGAATCCACTCCTTCTTATCCCTTTTAGTGAATGAATTCTTAACAGCTTTGAGGAAAGCCTTCTGTCCCAAGTATCTACTATAACCGTTCTCAACAAAGACATTAAGGAGATGGGATTTCTCCTCCTCGAAGCTCTTTTCATCAGAGATCCTTAAGGCACGAGTAGCAAGGGTGTTGAGAACCCCCAACTTCTGAGCTAGGAAATGGTGGGAACTAGCATGAAGATACTGTTCCGTATGATTTTTCTTACGAAAAACTCGGTGGGAGAGGGAACCATCACTATGGAATACATACATAAATGAAATATTGCAATAACCAATGGCTACTTGATAGGCTACATCATTGAAAATCATTCCCTCATTGGAATCCTTGTGGGAGAAAATCCCATATTCTATGAAACTACACAATAGATAGAACATCATAAATGAAACTAAGTATGCCTTAGCTTTTTGTATCCACATTGATTCCCCATGGATGCAAAAAGAATTTCACAACATATAAGTATTGGTCTATTAAACTAGCAACTCAATTAGGGACTACATAACAACAATCCTACATGACCATCTCTCAACAACAATCCACCTAAGCTCCAACTCCCAGACGTCTTATGTGTGTGAAAGATAAGAACACAACAAAATGGAGGTGCTCTACAAAACAGCATAAGGTGTCCAACAACACAAAAAGGGAAGAGACAATGCCCAAGAAGCTTTGCAAAATGAGGAAAATTTTCTTGTATACAATCTTAGTCATGATCACATAGATTTATTGTGTTCATTTGCAATGGGAGTAATGAGTCAAATTAGTAAGGAGATATGAAATTTTTTTGGTAGGGTGAAAAATAAAACAATAAAAAAACCCATCTAGTTAAGTGGGAAACTTTGAGGGCTATTCAAGGAAATGGCCATCTAGTTAAGTGGGAAACTTTGAGGGTTATTCAAGGAAATGGTGGCATTGGGATTAGGAACCCCAAACTAATGAATATTTCCTTGGGAAACAAACTTCCTTGATGCTAGTCCTTATAGGTAAGGAGTGGTGGAAAACTATTTACACAAGAAATATTAGTGCAACAAGAGAAAGAAGTATTGATTGTCTAAGCATGGAAACCAATGAATCCTCAAAATGAAACCTTTGCAAAGCTTCGACAATCAGAATAAAAGATTACTTGTCTTGGGTTCCTACCAATTTATCTATTAACATTTCAAAGGACAGTATTTTTGATAGAGATCAACTATCTAGTATTCATGAGCTACACAATGTTAAAGAGTCACCTTCAAGTTATAATATCTGCACCTCGTTTCATCTATTGGTTTGGGATCTCGATGGCTCAAGCTTCTAGCAAGGTTGGAAGAAATTTTCTCTTCTGGCACATCCCTCAGAGCAAGTAAATTTGTTACTTAGCCTTTTACAAATATTTTAATCCCTTAATCTCTCAATTAATGTTATAAAAGGATGGGGGACAACTACTAGCTCTTTTACAGTGAAATAGGGATATTGATTGCATCTTAAAAAAAAATCGTAACCTTCCAAATCCATTTTATAGTGATAATTTTGGAACCTTGGTCAAAAGTCACTACTTTTTGTTGGACCCTGGTACATGGGAAAGTACTAACAACAAAAAATATGCAAAAGCAAGGAATTAATGGACCCTCCAAATGTCCTTTAGGTATATTGGTAGAGGAATCCTCCCCTGATTTATTATTGGAATATAATTTTCCAAATTCAAGTCTAGTAGGGTTCTTTGGAAAAACTAGGAATCTCATTCAAGAAACCACAAAGTTGGAAGGAAATATTTGTTGATTAGTGATACTCCTATCTAGTCTCCTTTCTTTGCAAGATCCTTTTGAACAAAGTTTGGTATCAATGCCTAAGTATGTATGTTGGAAAAATTGACTTGATAGAAAAATAATGGATCTTTCACTCTAAACAATCCACACAGATGCAGATTGTAGGGCACTGAACAAGGGGACTCTTGAATGAAATAATTTTAAGAAAGGGAAAACTAGACAGATCATGCTTGATGTAAAAGAAAAAATATGGTTGAGAGATGTCCTTCCTAGAGACAATATACATCATAAGCATGATTTTTGAAAACCTATAACAAATCATGTTTACAAACTCAAGTTTGACCCGACTAAGTTTTTCGATATGCAAACTACTCAACAAAAATACCATCTCTTCTTTAATGGAGCCTCAAAAGGAACCCAAGGGTGGTAGGTGTGGGGGTTATTATCTTCAACCCCAAAGGAATTCTTGAAATAAATTATGTGTGGGGATTGGAAAAGACAAAAACCAATCAAGCAAAGGAACTTTCTCCCTTTCAAGGTTTGATCTTGCCCTGAGATGGGGATTGATGAGGTAATACTATTTGGAAACTCCTTACTTTTCATTGGCCATGTTAGAAAATAAAATATTGATGACAATTCCTCTCTATCCATAATTATAATTAGAATCAAAGGACTCCAACAATTTGAAATTATTGAATTGTGTCATAACCTTCAAACCTCTAATCATTAAGTAGGTGAAATGGAAACCAAAGCAATGTATTTAGGCAAGGGAGCATTGTCTAGAAATAGGATTGACCCCAAGACTATTTTAATTCCATGAAACTCAACCTAATAAGTAACTCTTAGCTCTTTTGGCATGCATAGCCTAGGCACTTGGCACATGGTGAAATTTGAAATTGGGCAGACTTTATTTCACCTCCTTTTTTAGTACTCTCCACACAATCCAAGCGTGGTCAATGATCCAAGTGGGTATTGGTGGCCACCCGCAAATTCAACTTGGACCCCCACCATTGTTTCTTTCAGTTTTTCAGTTTCCTTAATTGAAGCACAGTTTACTATTTTTAACAGTTTTTTGGATCCTGAACTTCCGGAGCCGTTTTGAGGCCCTAAACGACATTTTTTGGGGAAATTGAGAGCAACATGGGTACATAGTCATATGTTGATCTTCCAAAAGTTGTAGTCTGTGGATAGGTCTTTCTAACGAGGTATTGTGCACGTCAAACGGAGATCATATGCCAAAGTTACAACCCCGAGAAGTCGATGTACCAATTTACCCAAAACGAGGCCCATAGTTTGGCGCTTCATCTCCTAAGGTTAGGTTTTTGGATGTTTAGGGTTTTAGATTGTTTCTCAACAATAAATAGGCCTTCGAGCCTCATTGTAAGATAGGTCAGATGCATGTAGCCTCCACATCTCTTCTCAGAGATAAGCTACCATCGCCCTAGCTAGTTTATTTCCATTTCTGTTTGTAAGCATATTCAGTATTTTACAGCTATCAAATGATGTATTGTTTTTGTTGCATCTTTGTATTGTAATTTGTTGTGTTCCTATTTAAATCTGAATCAGTGGTATCAGATCGGTCTGCTCTTTCTCTATCTTTCTTTGCATGTCCCCAATGAGGTCGGGATATAAGGAGTTAGGGTTGGAACTGGTCGAACCTTTGCAAGACCAGCGTCGTAAATACCAACGGCCTCCCATGGCGGATGAAAAGAAAGATGAGGGGGTTGGAGATCCTATCAAAATCTTGCTCATAGAGGCCCTCGAGTGACAAAGGAATGCAATGATGGAAAACTTTGCCCAGATCCTTCAGCGGCTACCCAAGGGCGACACATCTACTTCTAGCAGCTACTCTAGAAGTGCCACACCCTTTAAGGTATAATTTAACTTTGACATTCCCATATTTTAGGGTCAGATAGATGTAGATGTCGTAGATAAATGGTTAAATATGCTAGAAGGGTATTTTTCTGTTCATTATTTTTCCAGCTGGGAAAAGATTACTTTCGCTCTTCTCAAAGCTGCCCCCCACGTCAAGGACTGGTGGGAAAAAGGACGACCTCACTGTTTTCAGCCGCACCCACTTGGAATTCATTCCAGGCTGCCATCAAGGAGTAGTATTGCCCTATCGAAAGCTATGAGGATCAATACATAAATTGGACCACGCTGCAGCAGGGAAGGGACCAAGACATGATGGAGTTTACCATATTTTCCATACCCTTCGCACAAAGTTGGGTATCAAGGACTCGAAGCAACATTTGGTGCTCAAATACTGCGGCTGCTAATGAGCCTAGGTATTGCAACAGGAATGCTACAACTCCCAGAGCTACTAGCTTTACTTATCAACCTGGGGTTCATACAAACTTGGAGGTGACAGTGTTGTATGCACAAGTAAAAGTGAAGGTACTGCCTATTGTCAGTGCTCATCTGGCAAGAGCCCCAGGGGTTCCAAGCCAAACTTCTATAGGGTCAGAAGAAGCTTAACTCTTTGACGGAAGAAGAGCAAATCTATCCTAAAGGAGATCTACTTCTACTGCAGTATTAAAGAAAACAGCATGAATTGCTAAACTCACACCATAACCTAACTAACCAATTAAACAAACACGCTAAGCAGAATTTCTAAAACAATCACTAATCCTAAGGCTATTATCTAAGTTGCAGAAGTAAAGAGCATCAAACTATCCTAAGGTGCAAGAAAAGAAACTAAGCTAAATCAATTTTCAAGCAGAAAAAGCAGTCGGAGATCAAAATTGGTGAAAGGGGGACATAGGGATGCAATAGCACCTAGGGACCGTTGGATCGATCAATGAACATAAGATGGACGGTGGAGATATTATCGCAGGGCTTTAAGCGAATAAATGGATGAATGGGGTGAATGAACAGGATGAACGATGGAGATCGTATCGCGAAGGCTTAAGTGAATGGATGGACAAACAAGGTAATAAAGAAAATGAATGGTCGAGATCTAATCACGGAGATTAAGTAATGGATGGATGAATGAGGTTAACAAAGCAGATGAACATCGGAGATCATAATGCGAGGGATTAAGTGAAGAGATGGACGAACGAGGTAACGAAGCGATGAACGACTGAGATCTTATCACGTGGATTAAGTGACTAGATGGGTGAACAAGATGAATGCACGCGATGAATGGCTAAGATCTTATTGCGCAGATGAAGTCAGGAGATGGACGGCGAAGATCGTATCATGGGAAAAAGAAACGTTCAGAAATGATGGAGCGACTTTCTAAGGCGGTAATTAGTTTCTCACGCGCCCTTCAGGCTGTAATTTGTATTTTGAAATTTCACACGATTAGCATAACTGCGCGACACGTAGCGTGAGAAAACCACTTTTCTCGTGTGCTCTCGAGAAGATAATGGCCATGCACTAATCCGTGCAAGATTGCGCGATAATCGTTGGATCAGGCGGAGCTTATCAATGGTGGAGATCGGCCAAGGTAGTTGGCGATCAGGTGAAGCAATAGTCATCAGATTAGGAGAGGCAGATTGACAGTGGGGGTTTAAAGGGCCTAAAGTGATCGGGTGATGTGACAGTCGTTGGATCAGGGGAGGAAAATCAACGGTGGGGACTTAAAGTGCATAAAGTAAGTGGTGGACTCCATGCGAGGCAGCAGTTGGAGAAAATAGTGAATCAGACGGTGATTGGGAAGGTTTGTTGGTGATTGGATGGCGAGGAAGTGATGCATGAGGAATGTGCTGAAGGCCATTTTAAACAAAAACAACAAAGAAAACCAGTGCAGGTGAACAAATAACTGCATCAAACAGTGAACTCCATAGCTCATGCAAGAACTAGAAACCTATGTTTTTTGGGTTGTTGAAGGGTCCCTTCCTCAAATCATGGCCCTAGAGAGAGGAGATGAGGCCGAGACACCTGTGCACAACCTGATAGTGGTCTTTTTCTCCTAACTAACCTGTGAACTGAAAGAAGGAATAAATGGAAGTAAACTACAGCAAATGCAGCTATTGAAGCAAGTGAATAGGAAAACCATGAATATTCTACACTATATTGTTGTAATGAAAGTGCAATTACTTAAGAAAATAAACAGTGAAAACCATAAGGCTACTTAAGCAAATGAACGAAAAACCATGAAACTACTAAAGAAAATAAACAGAAAAAAACTCTATGCTAGCATACATGTACAGTAAAGAGGCTCTTTGGCTGCTTGGGTCGGGCCCTAACCAAAGAGCTTCAGCCCTCGGAGTTAACTCAAAGCTGGCTTAAACAGAATTCATTCTCATTATGAAAACCATGGATTATAGAACAAACTGTCACAAGTCTTGCAGCTCAAAAATAAAGTAGAGTTTTTACAAGAAGTCTGAATCCTACTGAGGTCCTAAGCCTCTCTATTTATACATTTTAAGTCTCTAACCACTTCCTTCCTATTAGGGAGGCTTGGCCTCTAACTCAAGAAAAACTGGTTTCTATCATTTTCGCTTGCTCCACTGTCTTCTAGTCTTCAAAGTGATGGATGTTTGCACTCCTCGCTGGTGGAGTAATATTCGAATGTAGGGTAGTAAATGAGGAGGATTTACCTCCTATAATTACTCTCCCTTTTCCCATTCTAGTTTTACCAAGGTCTTTGCCATAGTTCCTTGCTTTTATCCTTTATACCTACATTTTTCCTTGATTTTATCCTCTACTCCTGCATTACATGCACATTAGACCACAAAGCCAAATATCCAACTCTAACTCATTTCATAGACAAAATATAATCAGAAGTATGTAATAAGTTGTGAGAGTAGTGGTTTGACTAAGCTAGGAGGTGAATTAAGGCCAATTAAGGCCCATATAATTATTCAATGTTGAGGCTCATCATCACCCCCCTACTGAAAGTGTTGCTCATCCTCTGAGCAACTTAGTCAATGTCCATGTCCTCCATGGTTCTAGTAGCCTCTCTGACATCCATGCTTTTGTTGTGGTCTCTTATTATTCATAGAAGCTTGCTTTCCTTTCTACTTCCTCCCACTGCCACTTTTCCTCTTATTCTTTTCTCCCTTCTAGCATCCCTAGGAGTAGTGGTGGACTGAGTTTTAGGCCTATCCAATTGACCTTCAACCTTTGCATTGATTTCTCATACATAGGTATCCTGTTGAGTGCTTTTCTCAACCTTTGAGGGGAGTGATATTCTCTGATATTCAAGTTGTGTGGCAGTGTATTCCATATCCTTTAGTACGCATGTATATTATCATCTTAGCAACCTAAACATATCCTCAAAATGTGAAATTGCTTGCTCTTGGGCAGCAAGATATATAAGTGCCAATTGAGGATCATTTGCAATTAAATTATGGGTATTGATTAGGGCCATGGGATTTGATTGTTCAGCTCTGATAAAAATAGGTTTATTTTGCTCTCTAGCCAATATTCTTTTCATCTCTGCAGCCCTTGACTTCTCATGGTTCATCAATGATGCCAAAGCCATTACTTGTATATTTCCTAGCTCTACATTAGGATCCCAAATATTCATGTTTGTGAGGGCCATGTTATGCAAGTAAAACTCAGCCATTTTGGCCCCATCCTTTAGTGCACTTTGATCACAAAGATCAATAAGTTGTCTGCAGTCCTGAAATGGCATGGTGCTCCTTTGTGCCAGTGTTTTAATCTGAAATCGCAGCCATTGTTCTCTGAGGTAAAGACCATAGGATTTAGCTGGCATCCTACACTGGATGGCCTCCAAGGAGAGACTGGCCATATATGCTAGTTGGTCTTTCTTTTCTTGCAGTTGTCCTCTCTGTTTTTCTTATCTTCTTCATTTTGTTGTTCTTTCGCATCTCCATCAGTTTTTGCTTTGTTTCCTCCTCTTGTTTCAGCATCATCCTCCTTGTCTTCTTTCAGCATGTTCCTCTGTATTAGTTTCTTCTTCGCCCATCTCATCCCCATCTAGTTCTGTATCTTCTTCTTCTTGTTTTGCCTGCTCCTCACTGACAGAAGCATTAACATCATAGGTGAGGGTTTTTATGTCATCCTCTGCTGGTAAGTCTTTGAAGATTGGCCATTTTATAGAGATCCTAAGGTTTTAGAGGGCATACTTAATGAGGATTCTGATCAACCCATGGTGGGCCAACTATTGGGAATTCCCTTCCTTTACTTTGTTGTTGGAGTCTATGAGTGATTGCATCAAGAAATAGGGTATGCTGAGTCTTTGGTGAACTGGTGTTTCTACCCAACATCTTAATTATTCAAGCATTCTCAAATAGTTGCCATAACAATATTATATCTATGGACTCTTGCATTCTCTTTTGACTTATTAAAGAATTTCCTTTTTTCCACATTTTCACTTACAAACCAACTACCTCTTAACCTTTACAACTTTTGATCAAATGATGCATATGAGTGAGTGAGTGGGATAATTACCTGTGTTCTTGATGCCATGTTGTGGTTGTCAAAGATCAAAGGTGTTGTTGATGGTCATTATTCTTCCTCCTATGTTGTCTTTTGATGGATTATTAGCTTTTGCAGGTGTCTATGACTGAAGATATGACGTTGTTGCTACTACTATGGAGCTCCTAGATCTGATATTGCTGTTGTGGAGCTCCTAGATCACCACTTGACAATGTTTGGTGTCTCCCTTAGAATTTCTTGATCATGTTGTTGACTAGTGTTGTGAGGATGTTGTAATGAATGGACAAAGGGAGTAGGAGTGTGTGTGGATGTAGGAATGATGGTAGTGGTTGAGGTGATTCTGGTAGAAATCACAATCTTCACCTGAATTGAAGCAATGAAGTGAGAAACAATGGGATTGATGGAGGGATGCATGGTAGGGAGTGGAAGAGATGAATATATGTGAGGCAGGGTTCCCTTTGGATCTTTTCTTTGCTCCTTTCTTGTCTTTCTCACCCACCTGCAAATAACAATTATGTTTTTTTTCTTTTATTATTATATTTTTTTTTATATAAAAAACACTTAGGCTGCGTCAGAGAGGTTTTCACCCTAGATATCTACCATGGGCGCCTCAAGGAAGGTTTTCACCCAGGGATCTTCTTACTCTTTTTCATTTTTTTTCATCCTTGCACTGCCTCATGAGGTTTTCAACCCAAAGATGGGACTCAAGTGCCTCATGGAGGTTTTCACTTGAATCCTTTTTCAGTGACCTGATGAGGGAGGAGATGGAACTTGCTCTACCATCATCACTGTCTTATTGATAGTGTCAATGAACTCTTGTTTTGATAAAAGCCTCTTGTACATTTTCAATCGGTGTCCATTAACTAGCAATGGAATGGCTTCTTCATCAATAGTTCTGATTTGCACTAAACCATTGTCATGGCATCTTTCCACCACATAAGGTCTAAGCCATCACGTTCTTAGCCTTCCCTTGAAGTCTTTAAACCTAGAATCATATAACAATGCCCAGTCTCCCTCTTGAAATTGCTTCTCCTTGATGTGATTTTCATGCCAGATCTTCTTCTGAAGCTGAACTATCTCTGTATGTAGGAGGGCCTACATTCTGAATTCATCCAATCCATTCAAATGTAACAATCTTTCTTTTTGTGCATGGCTGAGATCCAAAAATACTTGTGCTGCCATCATCAATGTGTTATATTCAAACTCAATGGAAAGCAAAGCCTTTTTCCCATAGACCAGCTCATAGGGTGTAAATCTAGTAGTGGTCTTCCATGTTGTATTATAGGCCCAGGTGGCCTCAACTAGTCTCTCTTCCCAATCCTTCCTGCTGCTACTCACTACCTTAGTTAAGATGTTCTCCAGTGCCCTATTGGTCACTGCCACTTGCCCATTAGCTTGTGGATGATAAGGAGTGGAGGTCCTATGCTTGATTTTGTGATGGTTGAGCAGTTCTTCAATCATGCTGGAGGTAAACTGGTTGCCTTGGTCTGTGACTAGCTCTCTAGGGTACGCAAATTTGTAGAATACATTCTCCCATAGGAATTCAGCCACCTTCTCTTCTATTGTTGCCTTAATTACCTTGGTTTCAGCCCACTTCGTCAAATAATTAGTGCACACACTGATGTGTTGTTTTTACTTTGAAGGAGGGTTGATAAGTCCAATGAAATCCATGCCCCACTTGCCAAATGGCTTGAAAGTCACTTGAGGTTGTAGAGGCATTTCATCTCTTGGAGTAAACTTTCCCATCCTCTAGCACCAATCACACTGGATAATACACTTTTTCAAATCCTGATGAAGAGTAGACCCATAATAGCCTGCTTGTAACACTTTGAATGTTGTCCTATTTGCTGCAAAGTGACCTCCACAAGGCCCATCATGACAGGTCAGAAGGATGTCAAAGACTTCCTCTTCCCTTACACACCTTCTCAATATTTGATCTGGGCCAAGTTTGAACATATTGCCCCCAATCTAGTGAAGGGGGTGTTTTTCCTGACTATCTTTCTCTTTTCCTTGGAGGGCAAGTTTGGTGGGAACTGTGCTGATACGAAATAGTTTACTATATCATGAAACCATGGGGAGAGAACTGAAATAGTAAAACAAATGCTCATCTGATAACTGGTCATCCACCATTCCTTCTTCACCTGCAGGCAGATTCATCCTAGATAGAAAGTCTATAACAACATTTTCCTTTCCAGGTTTATCAGCAATAGTTAGATCAAACCACTGTAATAAAAGCAACCATCTTATAATTCTAGCATTCACATCTAGTTTGTTCATTAAATATTTGATTGCAACATTATCAGTGTGCACAAATGTTTGATAGCCTGTAATATAATGCCTAAATTTGTTTAATGAATGCACAATAGCCAGGAGTTCCTTTTCTGTCACAGTATAGTTTAGCTCAGCGTTTGACGGGTTCTTACCGATAAAATAGATAGCATAGGGAAATTTCTCCTCTTCCTGACCTAAGGTTGCTCCTATGGCTTTGTGTGAGGCATCAACATGAATATGAAAAGGAAGGGCCTCGTTTGGGCCTCTAAGGATTGGTGCAGTGGTTAACTTACCCTTTAGAATGTCTAAGGCCTCTTGACAGCGCTTTGACCACTCAGAATCTTTGGCCAAGAACCCAAACAAAGGAGAAGCCAACTTGCTGAAGTCCTTTACGAATCTTCGGTAGTATCCAGCTAACTCTAAGAAACTCCTAATATCTCTCTACTTTTGTGGAGGTGGGACCCTTTGGATGATTACTATTTTGTTTGGGTCCACCTGCAGTGCTTGCTGAGATATTGAATGACCTAACACAGTGCCTTCAATCATTAAGGATTCACATTTTTCTGGAGTGAGAGATAGATTCATTTCAATGTATTTGTGTAATACTTTGCCTAGGTTAGTTAAGGCTTCTTGGAAATCATAGCCATAAGGTGTAAAATCATCCATATAGATTTCCATAGCATCATGTACTAATTCAGTGAAAATACTCAAGAGTGCTCTCTGGAAAGTGGCAGGAGAATTGCATAGGCCAAAAGGAAGGACCCTATAGGCAAAAGTACCCCAAGGACAGGTGAATGTGGTCTTATCCTAGTCTTTTGGGCAGATTTGGATTTGGTTGTACCCACTGAATCCATCTAGGAATGAAAAAAACTTCTTCCCTACCAGGTCGTCTAGCACTTCGTCAATGAAGTGTAGGGGGAAATGATCCTTCTTTGTGGCTTTGTTCAACTCCTTATAATCAACACAAATCCTCCACTTACCATTTTTCTTGGGAACTAACACTAAAGGAGAGACCCACTCAGTCTCTGAGATAGGGTAAATGAATTTTGCATCTAGAAGTTTTTGTAGTTCTTCTTTGACTATGTCTTTAAGAGCTAGATTCATCCTTCTTTTTGGTTGTCTGGTTGGCTTGCAACCTTCTTTGCTATATATGTGGTGAGTACACACTGAGGGGTGTACTCCCTTTATTTCCTTATAACTCCAAGCGAAGGCTTCTAGGTTTTCTCTTCACATGTTGCATAGATTTTCCTCTTCTAAAGAAAAAAAGAGATGGGTTAATTTTCAAAGTTCTCTCTAGGCAAAAATCTATGGTTTTGACATGGTGTGGATTGGAATTGGCCAAGCATAAGTCAACTGGATGATCGGTCTAGGTTTCCCTTACTTCCTCTTCTAATGGCAATGAACTAAGAGTTGGACTTTGGAGCAGATTTTCAATTAAGTCATCCTCATCTTCTTTTCCTCTTCCTATGGTTGCTTCCAAAGCATAAAGTTGGGAAGAATAAACCTCATCTTCTTCCTCCTCTTATAACCATAAAGGTAAATCATGCTCTAGGGTAGGTTGAGTACAAGGGTATAAGACTAACTATTTGAACATATGCCCATTCTTGATGGTCATATTCCCAGCTCTAAAGCTAATGTAAGCATCAGTTGTGGCCAACTGTGGCCTCCCAAGGATGAGAGGGTAACCAGTAAACTTAGCCTTAGGCTGGAGAACTAGGAAATATGCAGGTACTCCCAGGAGTCAATGGAGACCATCACATCCTCCACAATTCCCTCAGGGGTGACTATGGAACAGTCTGCAAGTTGCAGAACTGTTGTGGTCTTTCTCAATGACCCTTGGAGGTTGAGCTTGAGCATGGTGCCCTTGGTCATCACATTAATGGCAGCCCCAAGATCAATCAGGGTGTGTGGGACAATGATGCCATTGATGTGCACATCTACTACAAGGCTTCCAAGGTCCAAATATTTTGGACATATTACCTACCCCAGCATTAAGTCAGACAGTTGCCCAATGACATTAATGGTAGGGGCATCCCTTTTTCTTATTCCTGTATGCTTGAAGCACTTCTCCTTAATCAACATATTGTAAATGGAAACATCTTTGATTGCCTAGAGAAGGGGGATCTTTACACATAGATTTTCCAATTCTACAAGAAGTTCAGTTTCTTCTGGGGTAGGCTGGAGTGGTTGGGTTAATCTCTCGAGAAAGAGTGGATTTACTTTAAGGTTGTTTTCCTCTCTTTCTTCCTCAACCTCCCTATGTGGAGAGGGAGGTTGGTTGTCTGGGAGAATCCTCCCTGATCTTAGGTTGATCTCTTGGATTTCTACAGCATAAGCTAGGTATGATGTCTCTCCATTGTATGCTTGTTGAGCCTGCCTATTGTTTGGGTTCGGATTTGGTTGGGCAAGCATCTAGGGTTTTTTGGGTGGAGCAGAGTGTAGGAGTTGTGTTTGGGTAGGTGGTGGAGGCAATAGGGTTGGAACATTGTTAAATTGGGGCCTTCGCCTCTGGGGTGGGGTATTCCACTGATGTTGTGGTTGAACATAAGGTTCAAATGGCTGACTGGCTGGCTAGGATTGATACTGAGATGCATAGGACCAAGGAGGGGGTGTAGACTAGGAAGGATGAGCAAGGGATCCCCAAGAAGGTATAGTTGTGGTTTGGTTGGGGTTGTAATATGCATGGGATGACCCTTGCATACCCTATTGGTATGGTCTAGACCCAGGAGGTCTCCTTTGGTTAATGTAGCAACGTTGCTCAGTGACCCCTTTAGCTCCTTGATATACAGCTTTGCGTCCAGGTAAATAAGGGCACTTGTCTGTGGAGTGGTTTTCTTCACAAATTGAGCAAATCTTAATACATTTCAATGGACATTCATTCCTAGGATGTCTCCTGGTGCATCTAAGATAAAAGATGGTCAAGGCTCTCTCTGCTTCCTCTTGCTTCCTTTTGATGTTCATGGTGTCCAATTACAAGGTAAGGGTTTGCAGCATATCACTTTTGAAATCTTCTAGCATATTTCCAATTTCACCCTTGATGAATAAGTTAGAGGATGATGTACTGGCCATAGGTTGACTACCCCTACCAGTTTTCCTGGCTTCCCTAGAATGGTTTCTAAAGATAGTCTTAATATCCTCATAGGGTAATTGGTAGACATCTCCTCCTCCTATCATATGTAAGGTATCCAAAAGAACTTCCCTTACTCCTCTAAGCAGGACCAGCTTTAGTGACTCAGGGTCAAGTGTGCACCTGGCCCTTTTGTAAACTGAGCTGGAATCTTTCTTCATAGTCTTCTAAGGATTCATCCTAGCCTATGGTCATCCTGAAAATCTCTTCCTTAGTGTCCTTTGACCTACAATAGTCCCTATATTTTCTGTTGAAATTATGTTGCATCTGAGCCCAATTTGTGATGCTATCTCTAAGTAAACCCATGAACCGGTGCAACGCTGCATCCTTGAGGGTAGATGGAAACAGTTTTCACTTTTGCTCGTTATCTGTATAGTCATAGGTTCAACATATCACAACAAACTCAAATAGGAAAGTGTTAGGGTCCTCTGTGGTCAGGCCATGGAAATGAGGTAAAGCAAAGGGGCTTATATTCTTCATCTTAGTGTCTCCATTGGTTTCCCTGATGGGGAAGTCACTCTCAATTCTCTCTCTATCTCCCCTGTCATTTTGGTTTCCAACCATTGGTTCAGTAGGAATGGGTTCTTCCTCTTCTTCTTCCCTTGTAGGTTCTTCAAATATATAAGGTTGTTCACCTAAAGGTTCCTCCAAATCACAGTCACCGAAGAAGAGGGAACGTTGACTGTTGGATGCAGTGAGGGTATTTGACAAGAATTTTCCTGAATTGTCCCTATTCCTACGAGGCATGAAAGGAAATGTTTTTGGGTTGGTTTTTGTAAGATTTTATTTTAAGCTAGAAAGTACTTGCAGAATGGAAAGGAAAGCAGATAATGATAACTGAAATAAACGAAGAAACTAGATTACTTTTGCAGAAATAAACTAATGGAAGAAAGTTGAAGACTAGAAGTAGAAGAAAAAAAAGTTGGAGACTAGAAAATAGAAGAAAGCAGTAATTACTTCTACTTAGACACCTCCCCGGCAACGGTGCCAAAAAGTGATGAGCCTAGGTATTGCAACAAGAATACTACAACTCCCAAGGCTACCAGCTTCGCAGCTTTTTGGGTCTTGCCAAATTCTATCACAGGTTCGTGTTGGAATTTTCTCATATCACTTGGCCCTTGAGTCAAGTCACCAAGGGAGGAGAAAAAGAAAAATTATTTTGGTCTGAATCTCAACAGAAGGCATTCACGGAGTTAAAACATCGCCTCTGCTCAGCACCAGTGCTAGCATTACCAGACTTGCAACAACCATTTAAGGTCAAGACAAATGCCTCTGACTATGCTATTGGGACATTCCTTACTCAACACGAGCATACAGTGGTATATCACAGTGAGACACTTTCAGACACAATCCGAAAGTATCCCACTTATGATAAAGAGATGTATTCCATTATGCAGGCTTGCCAACAATGGAAGCATTACATTTTGGGGAAAGAAACGGTCATCCACACAGAACACAAGCCCCTGCAGTTCATACAAACCCAAGGGAAATTGCAGAATGGTCGCCATCAGAAGTGGTCCACATCCCTGCAACAATTCCATTTGAATATCAAGTATAAAAAGGGCAACACAAATAATGTTGTAGATTGCCTTAGTCGACCACCGATCATGGCGTTAACTACCGTGCTCAACTCTTGTGGGCACGAGACTTCTGATTAGCCACTTCTCTACAAAAGCGACCCAGAATTTGGCCACACATACTAGAAACTCTTGGAGGGTCGACATGTTCCAGATTTTCACCTCCAGGATGCCCTGTTATGCCACCTGGGTCACCTTTGTGTTTCTTCAAGCGAGCGTGCCAAGATGATTTTGGAAGCACACTACAATTAGGCTGCCGGGCATTTTGGGGTTGAGAAAACACTGGCAGTACTACAGAAGTATTTCTATTGGCCGAATCTTCGACAGGATGTCGGGAAGTACATTAGATCATGCACTGCCCGCGACATTGCCAAGCTGACCATCAAGAAGCAAGGCCTCTATACCCCATTGCCTACCCCTAGTCGACCTTGGGAATCCATCTCCATGGATTACATGTCGGACCCAATTTCTACTAAGCATGGAAACGATTGTGTTTTTGTGGGTGTCGGCAGGTTCTCGAAGATGGCCATTATGGCTGCCTACAAGAAGAATATCACAACAGAAGCCACTGCGAAACTCTTCTTTGAATGAGTATGGGTACACTTTGGGATCCCACAATCTATCATCTTTGATCGAGACAACAAGTTCCTCAATACTTTTTGGTCCAGTCTTTGGTCGATGTTCGACACCAAACTCACTAAGTCCACAGCCTTCCATCCCCAAACTGATGACCAAACAGAGGTTGTCAACAGGATGATTGTACACATTATGCGCATGTACAACTCAAAGCATCCACGCACATGGGATGAGAGCCTCCCCTATGTTCAGCACAGCCATAACCGGGCTCTCCACAACTCGACTGGCCATGGCCCTTTCCAGGGGTCTTGGGATTCCAGCCACTATTTCCCATTGATGTGGCCATGCCATTTGCGGCTACTCAGGCAGATTCAACTCATGTCCAATTTGAAACAGATAAGGCAAACAGATTCATTGAGCACATCCAACGTATTTTCCAGCAATTCCACTACATTCTGGAGAAATCAAATGCCAAGTACAAGCAACAACATGATCAACATCAGGTGCCACACAAGTTTCAGGTGAGCAAAAAAGTCTAGTTGCATTTGCAAAAGGAATGCCTTATTGAAGCCTTGTTGGGTTGTGTTATATTCTTTCCATGGCTAACCTATGTAGTGAAC
>APFE031335914.1:0-17155 GCA_000404065.3 Pinus taeda
GTGAGTTCAGTTAGTCAATGCATGCATGCATGCAACTAGTGTTCTCCAGATAACTAAATATTCTCTCATAAATAACTCATGCATGTCAGTTTAGACAGAGACCCAGTTGAGATTAAAGATAGGGACATTTTACTATCAATTGGCGGAATATTCCTATAAAGGAAACTCATCTATGCAGAAGGAATTATCTCCTTTAGGATTGCGCGGTTGTTTCGGAGGTCAATGTTGTGTGTGAGGTGAGAATCACACATGTTGCAGCTGGAGGACCCAAGAGAAACTGCGCAAGGAAATAGGAGGCTTGGAGGACTGAAGGAAGGCATATGTGTTGTCTATTCTGTCTATGGGCAGCAAAGGGATTGTACTAAGAGCTGGATAGCTTTTGAGCTAAAGCTTTGTGTAATCCGGACATATTTCCACTTGTATGATAATACAGAGATTTGGGTTTTTAGCTGAGGCTTTCCCCAGAGTATTCTTCTGTGTTCATGTGTGATTACTTTCTCATTCTTAGTTATATGTGTTCCATTTGATCTTGCTCAAAATCGATTAAGCTTTCGCAAGTTTGTTGTAGAAGTAGATCTTGTATTTTGCTTTAGGATATTGCATACTTCTTTGATCTATAGTGGAAATTTCTATAGCCAAGTCAAATCTTCCTCATGTATACCCTTGACATTCTTCACGTCTTCCCAGCAAATATTCGCTTTACCTTTGAGACTGAAAGTGGCTATCTTTGCTTTCAAGTTTTTTGAATAATAATGAAATCAGAAGAATTTATTCATATCCAACAACCATGCTTCTACATCTTATGATTTATTCATCCCTCCAACAAAGGTAGGTGGATTTTCCTTCTTAAACTCACCTGGAAAGTATCCCCTATCACTCCTCCTGTAAGGATGATACTGATGATGATAATGGTGCCTATCAGAACCAGAACTAGAATAGTACATGTGTCGATCACCTCTCCTATCTGGAGTATCCAACAGCCTGCCATATTTGATCATGTTAGATTTATCCAACCTTTTTTACTAGGATACCTACTGCCATATGCTCCATTAGTTTTTTCCTCATGTCAATGGTTGATATGAAGTGGTCCATGTCGCTGCAAATCTAACAAACTCTAAAGTAGTATCACATTCACCTCTGTTTGTTTCCCTTGTGCTTGCATGATTTTTTCATTGTCTACTTTGCAACTCCTTATTTATTCCTTCAGGCTTCTCAATGTGTCTGCCAAGTTGGAAGAGTGTTATTATAGCACCATTTACCACCCTTGGTAGATTTTATTCTCTGTGTTATGGCCTAGAGAAACCCTTCCCTACCATACTTGGTCAAAATTCTAAAAAACAATGTTTTAAATCCCATACATTGTTTTGCCCTGTATAAAAATCAAGTACATGCGGGTCAATCTATACCCAACCCGTGTATATGTGTTAAAACATTAAAAATATATATAATCTCCTTAAAATTGGGTGGAGTTTACGAGTTTTACCTGTTACTTACCTATTGTATCCTGTGGCCCAATTGTTTCCCAACTGAAAAACTAATTTGGATAAGTATAAATAGACTTCCATTGAAAAGCCTAGGGAGGAGGAAAAGATTAGATATTGATATTATAGTTGATTACATCCGTGATCAATTCTAAAGAAATCCATGTGCCTTCCACACTCCCAAGTCATAGGAAACTTTTGTTTCCTTCTTGAGATGTCCTTCATCCCTTTATGACATTTTTGTGTATACCTATGGAGGATCATTGAGGCCTGGGTAGGATGGATCGGAGGACGGTTTCACTTGAAGCCGACAAACGACCCAGGGTGTAGTTATTCCATACTTTCTTTAGTTTACATCAATAAAGAGGTGATGTTCTAGCCCTGATATTTAAGGTCTTAATGCATTAATCTATGTTATGATTTTCATCTTACGTTAATGCTTATTTGCTTAAATTCTCATATGACCTAACACCTATATCATGAACATACTTTCTATTACTTTTGTTGTATATGCTTTGCTTGAATGAGTTGCAGGTTCTAAAGCATTGGAAGAAGTAGAGGGTTTGGACCTTACAAGAATGACTTCAAGTGTAGGAACTCTAGGTAATACCTCTTCTTCCTAATTCAGTAGTTTAAGTATTAGTACTACTTGTTTCCATGCCTCTTTATGCTATAAGCCCTCCTCTCTGTTGGGGTTCTTAACCCAATACCTTAGGGTGACTTTACCCGTAACAGACTTGGCGACTCCACTGGGGAAAATATTCTTATGTTGGGTGTGGAGCCTGATTATCTTCTTTATTCAGAGGTATCGCCACATTGGACCCCAGTTTGTAATTTTGCGGAAATGCTGCCCATAAAATGTATGCCGCTAGGGGGGTCCAGTGGGGGAGACAGCGATTATTTGGAGGCCCCCTCGGCGGGGGATTGGGGGCGGCACCCCTGAAGACAAAAATAGATTAAAAATTGTCTTGCAAAATGTTGTAATTTCATAGTCAATCTGGGTTGTTCATTAGGAAAAGATCTAATGGTATAAGTTATGTTTAATTTAGGTTTTTTTTCCCTAGAAGGAAACCCCTTGCTATACATGAGGGAACTGTATTACGTCTATGAAGAGTCGTATTTTGAGTGAGGAAGAGAGAGGAGATTGATAGCGAAGAGGGAATTACAGCGGGTCTGATATAGGTTGTATATCTTCATTTTGCTAGATAATATAAAATGAAGGATTGGTTGTTTCTCCATGGACGTAGCCCAAAATGGGTGAACCACGTATATCTGTGTCTCTCTTGTTTTATGTGTTTTTTGTGTTTATATTTCTGCAATATTTTATGTGTTCCATTACTCTATAATATATCATTTTCTAACATCTTATTTTTCCTATATTGGGTTGTTTCTTCTTGATCGGGGCTTGTTTGATTGGTTTCTTTCTATTACAATATCTGTGACCTTTTTTTCTTCCTAGGAATCAAGTCTAATCTTTTAGATCAGGCCTAGATTTTTGTTTTTCATGATTGAGATTTATATACGCTTTTATCAAAGGACACAATAGCATATACACACTCTTGTGCCTTTACATAGTCGCTTATACTTTATTTTGAATTAATTTTTCAAACTTTTTAGCCCAGTTAAGTTTGTTGCTTGGTGGTTTTTGTTGTTTTATGGTCATTCACTATCTGTAAAGCTCTACTTTCTTGCAAGTCTTCAATCTCTAATCTTCCTCTTGTTGAAAACCTAGTTAACCTAGGGTTTTATTTTTTAATAAGGTTTTAGTTTGGGTTTTGGGTTCAAGGATTCTTTTGGAAATTCTTGGTTTTTCTAACTTGGTAGAACTGATTGCAGTTTTGTTTATAACCCAATTTTCAGATTGTTTTATTTCACTCTCCCTTTTTGGGGTACCTATTTTGTTTTTCATGGTTTTCGAGTGCCTCTTCAACAATCTTGAAAGTCTTTCTTGACCTTATTTTGGTTTTTGAAGTTCTTCGTACTGTTGTTCAGATCAATCTATGCAACTTTGTGGTCCTTTATCATTTCAAGTATCATTACATCATTGATGTGCATAACTTGTGAATTTTGGGACTCTTTATGCTTGTGTTTGGTCTTTGAAGTTTAGTAGTCTTTTTTGGTATCAATAATTTTCTTTGGGTTCCTTTTAAAAAGAAAAAGACAAAAACATAGTTCTTTCCTTTCTTTTTCTTTCAGTTTCGTTTTTTGTTTCTTCGTTGTTTTTTAGCAATTGTGAACTTTTTTCAGTTGGTTTTGCTTGGTTTCAAGGGAAGCTTTTCATTGAATGCATTCCCTCGTTGTAGTCAAGTAGACCTATTGATCTTGTAAAGAAACACATTTTCTTATTATATGAGCATTCATAGGATCTTGCATCATTATTATAGTTAGCATTAGGTTATTTTGCATTGTAAGCATTTTTAGTCTTTTTGTTAGATTTTGAGTGTGTGGAGTGTATTTCTAAAAAAAAAAATAAAAAAAAAAATTGCGTATATAATTTTTTCGTAGAACCAAGTAGAGATCTATTTTCATCAAAGAAAATAGCTTCATTTGCATATAGTTAAGTTTCTATTGATTTATTTTGCATCGAAACACCATAAGTTTCACTCTCACTATACCTGTGAATTAAAGAAGAACCCTCTAAAATCAAGCGCTAAAATAAAATAACTAGAACTTTTTAAATTTGTCATTAATTACACCAACAAGTCTAGCTCTTTAGGGCCTTGAAATAGGTGAGTAGAGAGTTAACTCTCCAAGGCCACTCAAACTATTAAACATAGATGTTGAATAATGAGTTAAATGCAGTGTCTTTAGAAAGATTAGGAAAGCTTTGTGACTGACATTCAAGCACGAGGGAGAGTGAAGGAAAGGAAGAGAGATACCCCCTCTCCTACTTGTTGGATCCTGCCCAAAGACTGTTCCGCCTGGCTTTTGATATGAACTGGTTCCCATAATTTCTATTCCTAGGGATCACATAGGTGGCTACGGAGGGGAATCCCTCAGCACCTGAGGCAGATGTTGCATCACATTCATTACTACTTCTAAAGGGTACCCTTGCGAAGCTTGGGTGCTTGCACTGGAAAATTCTTTTGTCTAGAGGTCAATGTAACTATTTTTGTTACCTTCACTGGTAGGCCTAAATTGTTATTATCCCGAACTATTTTCGAAAGGTCATTGATTTCACTTTATTGTATTTTGGTGTCTGGTCCTCATCACCTGGAGCAAGAATACTTGGAAGTAGCTTTATTGAATGTATCTTTTAGAGACTTCGTTAGAGAGTTCTCTTTGTTCCTAGTTGGCCTAGCTTTATAAATTTTTTGAGTCTTTAATTAGTTCTCTTAAAAATAATTAAAATTGGTTGATCGACCAGTTCATTGGTCTAGGATGCTTCGTGGGCTTTCACCTACAAGCGTTGAACCTTCTTCTAGAAGGCATAGGAGCAATTTTGATGGTGATTTCCAATTAGTGGCAACATACGCAATAGAGATTGATACTTTGGTTCAAGCTATTGATTCACAGAATAGACCTGGTGCAAGTCGATATTTGGAGAGGAACACTCCAGTCCTTTCTAGATTCCTCTTCCAATCAGAAGATGTTATAGAGGTTGAAGAACTCCCTGAGTCTCCTTTGACTCCTTCTTCTCCTCTTCCTCCCAAATATCTAGACATATTATTATACATTGGGACTCCGACCCACAGGCCTTCGAGCCCTAGTCTATTTCAATATTTTCCTTCGATGGCCACTACTGGGAGCATGGTTTCAACTATGAATGCTACTAGTGTACAGACTCCTTTATCAAGACAAGCAGGAGGTACAATTTCCATACCGTAAATCACTCCTAGCACTGTAATTTTTGTCTCTATCTCCATTCCATCTTTGATTATGGGCACCCAAGCTTTTGCCTCTGGCATGGGTTCTTTCCCCTTTAAAATGCCTACCAGCTCAATTCCTTCAGTTCCATTAATTTTTCCATCAACTGATTCCACATCTATGACTTCCATGACAAGTGGGTCAGCTTCTTTTCAGGGTTTCCCTTTTGGGAGTTGTCATATACCACATTCTAACCCAACTTTAGGATCAATACTTTTTCCCTCCATGGGTCAAAGTTATAATCCTTTCTAAGGATGGACTAACTCTGTTGTTAGAGGACTTGGATCTATGAATCAATTCTCCTTTGACCAACAGGGGAATATGTTGTATTCCTCCATGAGTTCATTCCAGAATTTTTCTCCCTATGTTAATTAATGGAACCCTTAACAAGGGCTCTTTGCTGCATTCTTTGCTCCATTCAATACCTCTCTAGGGGGAAATTCCACTGGATAAGGAAATTTTTCAGCAAGAGTTGGACAAAATCCAATTTTTTCTAGGCCACAAGGCTTTCCTTATGGTTCAGGTTTCTCTACGAATTACTTTAGGCAACCAAGTGCCTTCACAAATCCAGGGTATTCTTTTTAGAACATTGGAAATTCTGATCAGACTGGATGGAATCCTCAAGGTCCTCTGTGCTTACCTTTCCTGGAAACTTTAAACTTTCCATATCTATCAAAATTGACTAATTATCTGATCCGTTATAACCTGGCCTGGCCTCTGGTTCCAACCAAACTTCTGTCGGACATACCCAAATTTGAAGGGAAGACTAGTGAAGATCTGGGAAACCATATAACCACTTTCCACTTATGGTATTCGTCGAACTCCCTGATAGATGCTTCAATCAGGTAGAGATTATTTCAATGCCTCCTAACTAGAAATGCAGATAAATGGTACATTGAATTCCCAGGGGGAATCTTTGCTTCGTTTGGTGATTTGGATACCATATTTTTAAACCATTATTAGTTGCCCATTCATTATGATGCTAGAACTGAGATTTTAGCTAATTTCCACCAGGACCGGGCAACACACATTTCGGATCATATCCAGGATGGAGGAGAAGGAAGAGGCTCATTAAAGCCGATATTCCACCAGAATTCCTTCTTGAATGGTTTCTCAAATATTTGCAACCGAGAATTTCTAAGGATGTATCACTCTCCGGTGTATTCACCGAAGAACGGGCTATTTTTGGAGCCCAGCAACTAGAACTTATATATTCTCAATCTAGGGTTATTAAGAAAAATTTTCCTGATGCTCCTAGATCTAAGGTTGATATAGCAAAAGTTGAAGCTAGGTCCCCATGCTGACGAGCTAGTTGGATCGATTGATCAAAGCACGACCAACCTACTAAATCAATTTCATCAGTTGTCTTTCCAAACTACTTCTTCTATGTAGGCATCACCATCAGTGCCTATGTCTTCTCAACCTTCATCTATAAATGTCGTTCAAACTTCTAACCCTAAAGAAAACCAAAAATCTGATGGGAAGAAGAAAGGATGTGGTATGAAAAAGAATCAAGATGGGAATGGTAATGCAAATAAGCCCAACAATGATGCTGGATGGGGTAAAAAAGAGTGTAAGAAGAAAGTAAAGTTTCCATGCAAGTTATGCAATGGTGACCATTTGACTCATATTTTCCCTAATATTCAAGATTCTCAATGCTTGTTGGTTCAGCAAGGGTCTTCTATTTCCCAAGCTGTGCTAACTAACCATTTTCCCCGAGGGTAGCAGTTGTTTGCTAGCATGAATTCTGGTACTGGTACCCCTGTTGGGGGAAACCAAGAAGGGGAAAATACATCAAATGTTTATATGATGAGTTCACATATTGACATTGTTACACGATCACATGATTATGGTGAATCTGAATCATCTAAGGCTAAGACTATTCCTGATGTTTTAGAGCCACTCCATATCGAGAGGCCTGTAGTTGAGTCTATAGCTCAGACGTCGAAAGGCTCCGCAAAACGTTTGACAATTAACCCTAATGCCAAGGTGGCTAGAACTACTCTATTGTAGAAGATCTGGCTTAGAGTACTTGTTCCATGTCAATGTTAGAGGTACTCTAGTCATGTCCAGTGCAAAGTAGTGCATTACTCACTACAATCACAGCAGTTGATCCAAAAAAAATATTGTTCTTACATTTGACATGTCGAACATCAAGAAGAGACTCCCACATCATATGGATTTTCAAATCAAGTCTACATATCGAAAGAACAATATATTTTGAACCGTAGTTGATGAGGGAGCTTCCACATGTGTAATGTCTATATCATGTTGGAAGGCCATTAGATAACCTCAAGTTATTCCTTCACTTATTCTATTAACAGCATTTGATGGTCATTCTCATAGATTTCATGGGATTATTCCAGCCTTTCCCATCTGTGTTGGGGGTAAGGTTGTAAATATTGAAGTATAAATACTTGATGAAAATTTGTATTACAATCTCCTTTTAGGTAGAAACTGGATTTATGAGATGGATGCTATTGTATCATTGTTATTCCACATCCTTTGTTTTCCTCATGAAGGAAGAATTGTAACAGTTGATCAGATGGATTATTCTCCGAGTGCGTCCAATGCATCTTATGAATCTATTGTTCCATTAGTGAACAATTTGAAGTAGACTATAGAGAATCTAGGAGTTGGAATGTACTCTTCCTTAATGGGTACCTTTGGTTTTCCTGCTCCTATTGCTAGAATTAATGTTATTTCATCATCCAAGGCACCTTCTCAAAGAGAGTTATTTAGAACTCATTATTTTTCAAATCCTTGGCCCTTACCCTCATCTACCACCACATTAGATGAGGGGAAAGTAGGTGGAATGGAATTTCCTGTGCCTGTAGCTGAAATTTCTTATCAATCTATTGTTAACACTGTAGACTCTGATCCTACTTTTTCACCAGAGGAGCTAGATATGGATGTGGCTCTGGCCTGAACTCTAGATTAACTTAGATATTGTTTTTCCATCTGAAGAAGCAATTATAGAAGTAATGATAGGTGTTGAAAGACCGTGGAATGATTTGCATCATCGGTCATATTTCCTCCCTCATTTACGAGAAGTAGAATCAAGTATGTCCAATCCTTCATCTACTAGTGATGTTCACATCGTTTTAAATCCTTTGGCTCCAACACAGTTTTGGCCAAGGGTAACATGTCTGTAATTTCACAAATTGTTCCAGTGAACATCTCTAGGAATCCCAATGTTATTGAAAATGTCTTCACTGGAGCTGACTATTCCCTTGAAGAAATTCAGACTTATAGTGATCTCTTTAAACAGTTTCACGATGTGTTCACTTGGTCTTATGAATAAATGTCTGGGATAGATCCATATATAATCCAGCATGAGATAAATAAATATGAAAATGAAAAACCTATTCTCCAGAAGCTTCAATCAGTAAACCCTAGAAAAGCATGAGCTATCAAAGATGAGGTTGAAAAGTTGCTTAAGGCAGGTTTCATATACCTCATTCCTTTAACTGAGTGGGTCTCGAATCTAGTCCTAGTAGACAAGAAGCAAGGAACGATCCATGCATGAATTGACTTTAGGGACCTAAATAAGGCTTGTCCTAAGTACAATTACCCCATGCCCTTTATTGATCAGATTATCGATGAATGTGCAGGTAATGAAATTTTCTCATTTATGGATGGATTTTCCAATTATAATCAAATCACTATTTGTCCAGAAGATCATCATAAGACAACTTTTATTTTCCCCTAGGGTACATTTGCATATAAAAATATGCCTTTTGGCCTTAAAAATGTTGGAGCTACCTTTCAGCAGGCCATGTCATATGTTTTTCACGATATCAAACATGTTATTGAAGCTTATTTGGATGATTTAGCTACTCGTTCTCGAAAGAGGATAGATCATCCTAAACATCTTCGATTGATTTTTGAACGATGTCATTTTTATAAAATCTTGTTGAATCCGAATAAGTGTGTTTTCGCCATCACATCTGGTCGGTTGTTGGGATTCATCATGTCGACTGAAGGGATTCATGTATATCCATTCAAGGTTGAGGCAATACCTCAGTTACATCCCCCATTCTCTATTTGCCAACTTCAAATTCTTCAAGGAAAAGCCAATTTCCTAAGGAGATTTATTGCTAATTACGCCGAGATTACAAAAGGATTTATCAAATTTCTTAAGAAAGAGGTCCCATTTCTATGGGATGATTTCGTGCAACGCTCATTTGATGATTTGAAAAATTCATTAACCTCTGCTCCTTTCTTGAGTCCACCTGATTATAGAAGAGACTTCTTTTTATAGCTTGCAGCAGTAGAATCAACTATTGGTATAGTTTTGGTTCAGGAGGATGATGCTTTCTGTGAGAATGTAATCTATTATCTAAGATGAGGCTTAGTGGACCATGAACTGTGTTATTCTCCCATTGAGAAATTAGCTTTGGTAGCTTTCCATGTTGTCCAACAACTTAGAAATTATATTCTGCTTCGAAAAAATTTCATCTTAGCAACCGTCAATCCATTTCAATTTGTTCTCAGCAAGCGTGATTGGGGGAAAATACAATAGATGGATTGTCATTTTACAAGAATTTGATCTTGAATTCATGTCAGCTAAGTCTGAGAAATCCTTAGTATTTGCAAAATTGATCTCAGAGTTGCCTTGCAAGGAATAAATAGTTTATGAGGAATATTTTCCTGATGAATATCTTTTTCTTATTTCCTCACAATATCCTTGATATGGATATATTATTATATATCTCCATACTTCGAAGTTTCCACTCACTTTTTCAAAGGATGAACGTAGAAAATTGCGTCACCTGGCTAAAATCTATATTATTATAGGTGACACTTTATATCATCGTGGGGTTGATTCAATCCTTAGACAGTGTTTAACCTTAGAAGAAGTTGAGTCTATGATTAATGATTTCCAAAGTGGAGCTTGTGGTGTTCATCTATCTGGGCTTGCAACAGCCCAAAAAAATTTGTGTGCAGGCTACTTTTGGCCTTCGATCTTCAAGGAGTGTATTGAAGTGGTCAAGAGATTCCACCCTTGTCAAGTTTATACTTGGAAAATGTGCGCGCATCCAGCTCCGCTTTTCCCTATGGTCAATGTTGGTCCTTTTACGAAGTGGGGTATTGATTTTACTACTTGCAATCCACCTTCAACAGGAAATAACAAGTATATCATCGTAGTTGTAGACTACTTTACTAAGTGGGTCGAGGCTATGCCTACTTTCAAGAATGATGGTGAAACAACAACCATGTTTCTCTTCAATCAATTTATTTCTCGATTTGGTATTCCTAAAGATATTGTCATTGACCATGGCAGACATTTCAAAAACCAAATGATGTCTAAATTGTCTCTGTTGGCTTGTTGGGGCCTGACCCAGGTTCAGAGTTAATTAGCCAAACAAACCTCGGTACTACTGGCCCTTTGGGCAATAATCCATGGAGCGTGGACTGAGGTCTCACCCGAAGTAATATGGGAGGGTGCTAGAACTAGGTTTCTGCACCCTTGAGATGTCTGAGAGGTTCGACTGGTCCCATTGTTTGGCCCTGCATGCAGGTCACTCCGCGCACTTCCCTATCCCTTACGCCCTGGTACACTACCTTCAAGCAGCCCTAACCAAGGATTGTGGAGCTTCTATGCTGCTAGAGTCACACTTTGTGCTATTACCCGAGATATTATTTATCTTTCTGTACCAGCTAATTACCTTTTCATACTTGGATGTCTCACGTTATAATTAGTTATACACAACATTCATATAAGTTCGCGCAGTAAATAAACAATATGCTTGCAAATTATATTCAATCATGCATTAAATCAGGAAAAGATAGACAAAACTATAGTAAACCTTCTCTTTATTGATTCCTTCAACGGTTACAGACTCGACCTGCCTTGTGCACTCAGCTACAGGGGTCCACGCACTCAGCTGCGGACTACTAGGCCTCTGTGCACTCAATTGCAGAGTCTTTCCCTACTCTACGACCCAAAGACACACTTTACACTACTTCTCAATCACCTAGACCTCTCATGCTCTTCTATTCTATCTTCTCTATTTGTTATCTTATACACTTAGAGCCTCGCTCTATTTATACAACCCCATGGTCCACGGAACATGGGTAGGTCTATCTAGCTAACATTACATTACAAAAACTAGGGCGGACAACCCTGTGACTCTATTATAATTTTGCACCCCGCACCCACAATTCACAGAGATTTTACAAAAAGATTTAGTCAAAACTTGTGAGCTTCTCCATTGGGGCGGTGATCTATGCATTGCTTTTGATGAACTTCCCATAGTACTCCGTATGTCCTAGGGTAGCGTGCAACTGTTTAACACTTCGTGGTGCTTCCAAATTCAAAATTACTACAATCTTCACGGGGTCTACCATTAGTCCCTATTTGCAGACCACATGTCCTAGCAAGTTCCCAAAGGGAACGAGGAACGTACACTTTTTGAGGTTCAGCGTGATTTGGTGTCATCGGCAAGTATCCAACATCAAGTGTAAGCTCGCTACATGGTGCTTAACCAATCCAAATACAGTTCAATCATCCAGATAGACCTCCAGGAATTTGTGGATATATTCTTTGAATGTTGCAACAACTATGCACGAAAAAATAGTCAGCACCTTATTTAACCCAAACGTCATAACAATGTATTGGAAGTAGACCCACTCAATCACAAAAGTGGTCTTGATCCTATCTTCCGACGTGATTTTGATTTGGTGGTACCCTGAGAACCCATCAATAAAAGAACATGCTTCTTTCCCGCCGACATTTTCCAATACTTCATCTATGAATGGAGTTGGGAATGGGTCATGTACACAACCGTCATTCAATTTCTTGAGGTCCACACATATTCTTATCTCACCCTTCTGCTTCTTCTCCTGCACTACCATAGGGCTTACCCAGTCGAATTCTTCCACTGGCTCAATGATTCCAGCTGTGAGAATTTTGTCTAGTTCTACACAGACCTTTTCCTTGTACTTCGAATTCAAGTGGTAAGGCCTCTACTTAATTGGTTTCACATCGGGTTTTAGGGTGATTTTCATCATCCCTAAATCGCCAACAATCCCCTTTAAGTTTGTGATCTTGGTCGAGAATAAGTTTTGGTACTCATGGAGTAACTCAGCGACCTTATCCACCATGGAATCATCCTTGTAGTCATTGAGCATTGCATACTTTGGTTCAGCCTCCGTACCAATGTTTACCTGCTTTTTCTTTACTGGCACGGTTATGTCAGGGTCTTCAATCAAGGCCCTTGAGCCTTGTGACAGCCCTCAATTTATGGAATGTTAACTTTTCACGAATCTTCATCGTCTTTTTCAATATTTACATTGTAACACTTCAACATGCAGCTCAGCTGGGTTGCCCAATCTAGCTGAAGTACTTCCATTGGTTCCTGGGGTATTTTAAAGATATTTGCTTTTACTTCTTGTAGTGCATCATCAACAGTATCCCACCAAAAATCCTCAAACTTGAAGGTTAACATGAATCCCTCACACAAGATATCCCATTCGTTCATTCCATGGAGGAGCTCCATCTCTGTATACCAATTCATGGGTATAATATCCAGGGTATGATAGAACAGGTGCACCCACTCAAGTTGTGTCTCTTCCCCATAGACCTTTGTCCATTTTGCGAGGTGTGCACATGGATCATCCTATCTATCATACTTATCTTTTAACCACATCTGAGGCTTCCCAAATCATATGCGCATCATCCTTCTACATTTGTGCCAATCCTCAAAACTTCTTTGGTGCGTACCCCACCATCTTGCAGGTGTAGCTCACAGTACCCATTTCAGAGCATCAAAACGTTGTTGTTCCGATACTTCTCTTTCAAATTTGTTCAGGAAGTCCTCCACCTCGCTTAACCTATCATATGTAGGCAGATATCTTACCTTTGTCGCTACGTGGTGCAGTGATCTCATCATCATGTTACAGTTGAGCATGGTTACCTCATGTAACTGGTTATGCCATTGTTCTATCTCCTCGTCAGAATCTGATGTGCAGGAGCTTTCATGTTCCCATGAGATTCAGCCATTTGCAGTTGGATTTACCCAGTCTTGCTCCTGCGTAGTTATCTTGTAGATGCAATCCAGATCTTCGTTGTTGTCATAGTCACACACTGGCTCCGTGTAGCGTGATCCTTCTGCAGGGTCTAAAGGCACCACTATGCGCAGTGACTTTTTCTCAAATATCATCTTGTGCTTCTTGAGATTTATCACTCCATTCATGTCAATGGCCCAATCTATTCCCAACAGCTCGGGGTAGGTATTGATGTCATCAATAATCTCTATTACTTCAAAATCTACTAGCGCACTTGCTCCTTTGATATCTACTATGATTCCCTGCAATCTCCCCATTGGTAGGATATTTTGTTGGTTTTCCATTCACAATTGGATAGGAGACCATTCCAACACAGGCATGCCCATGTGCTCCCATGTCTATTTTGGCAGGACATTCAAGTCTGATCCTAGATCCAGAATCACTTGGTCCATCTCATATTCCCCAATCTACATGGTCAATCTCATCTCTCTTCCTATTCGTATCGTGTGCTTCCCAAGCTTCTAGACTATGCGTGGTTCTCCTGGCACAGTCCCATCGCATCTAGTTATGAGTTCTTGTGGCCCCTTTACAGCCTTGTTGTCGTGTAGCAACTTCATGCATGTCTCCAAGAATGTAGTGAGCATTGATGGGTCCATTTCCAATTCCAGTCTGTCTTTATTTCCTGAAGTGGAGGCATCAGTGAAGCTCCTCTTAGCTTCCATGAAAGTCGCCTTAGCATGCTCCAAATCAAATTTTGGTTCCTTCGTTGGAACCTTGCGAGCCCAGGTATTTTCTTCAAGTTGCTTTCCTTTGTCATCCCCTATTGTAATTCCACTCTGGAGCATGATGTTTACATTAGGGTCTTCCTTGCATGGCTCAGACCTCATCATTTGCAGGTTCTGAATCGGGGGAGGTTGGGGTGCTCCTTTATCGTGCAACCTCGCTATCAGTGTGGGGAAGTCCTCCATCTCATGATCAAAAAACGTACAATACAAGAATGATGGTCGCTTTGGATTTGTAAAATCACAGGCATAATGCCCTAGCCCTCCACAATTGTAACATATCAGTTGTTCGCGACCTCTTCCTGGTCCCCCCACACCTTGGCCTCGTCCACGCCCCTGAAATTTGGTGTGCACCATTCCTGCATTTTGATCAAGGGTCCGTGTTTCGGCTTGAACTCTATAGGTAGGAGTTCAATCCATATTTAGCTCATAACTTCTACAGGTGCACTCATCATATCCTACTGATCTAGAGAAATTACATAACAACTATTGTGAATTCTACGTATACTTCTGTAATAGATGGCAATTAACTGTAGTATGCTTTCCTCCTATCTGACAAATCGTGCACCACAGTGTAGGTGCCACACTTAGTCCTGCTTGTGCCTCTAGTCTTAGTGGCATTGGCCCTCCTCCTGCAAGGTAATTCATGAACACTGAGGAGTGGTCCTTGTCGTGCCCCTGGCCCTTGCATTTTATGCACCATACCTCATCGCACATCTTAGGGAGAGTTTTCCTGTCTTATTTCAAAATTTGCATCTCTAGGCACAATTTTTTCAACTACGCGTGAATCTTGTTAACTCCCAGGTTATGATATTGTATCAGGGTCTCGTGCAATCTCATCACGACCTCCAAGGCCTCAACTTGAGTGGTTAGCCTTTGTTGTGACAAGCTGCTCTTTAGATGTAGTGTTAACAATGCTACAAACCATTTGTGATGTTACCCATCTATTAATGTCATGTCCGCTTCACGAATTGTGCACTTCAGTCTTTGATCCAACTCCCACGGGATCTTGCCTGGTAGCATTGTGATTTCCTTGAATCCAATGATCGAATGTGCCTCTGACTTTGGCCTACTAAATTCTTTGTTTAGCGCATCTTGGATATCTGTGATCCCCACATTCATATTGTCATTGAAATGCTTAATGTACCGGGTCAGCATGCAATCCTATAGAGCACTGACCAACATTGCTTTCTTTATATTGTCATCCGTGACTCCCTGTGCTTCCCATATAGCTTTTATCACGAACCAAAACTGATCCAGATCTTCATTCCCTACTCCCTTGAACACTGGTAGCTTTATCGCGCTAGCCATACTTCTTTGCAGTGGTGGTGGAGGTGGTATGGGCGAAGACGGGGCTGAAGGTGGTGAACCTAGCGATGGTGTGGGTGGGGGTGGTATGCGCATAATTCTCTGCCTTATCAAATTGATCGCACTTCTTAGTGAGCTCTTCCTCACCCCCTCGTGGAGGTGAAATTAAGAGGCTAGTCTCTAGTTCTGTGCTACCTTTGTTTCTGTAGATTCTCCCACTTCGTAGAGCCCAAAACATCAATTTATTCACATAACCCACTTTTCACATAGTAGCATTTTAATCCAAGTGTTTAAAGATTTAACGCACTTACCTCGTTGTCCTTTGAGGATGCGTCATTCTACCTCGATATAACTAACTGAAGTATCTACCATGAACTTGGTGATGAATCCTCCTATGATTCAATCGAGCCAATGATCAATAGTGTGTGCGATCTTATCCTTTGATGCTTCCAGTATGAACACTAATTCTGGAGTCCACACAATAGGTTTGTCAAGTTTACACCTTCCTTGGCTATCTGCTAGCTTCACGATCCACTCATACAACTCAGTGGGGAAGGATGCAAAGAAAATTTCATGGATCTCTATATATAAGTAGTAGTCTAACCATTCTTCCTTTGATAGTTGTAGATTCCTATTTTCCTGCGCTGTGAACTCATGAATCTTCCTATCCAACCAATCTTCAATTCCTTTCTTTGTTGGATTCTAGTGTTATGACATTAGACATCTCTATGTATATCCCAGTCCCAGCAACAGAACCATTTGTTGGCTTGTTGGGGCCTGACCCAGGTTCAAAGTTAATTAGCCAAACAAATCCTGGTACTACTGGCCCTTTCGGCAACAATCTGTGAAGCACGGACTGAGGTCTCACCCGAAGTAGTGTGGGAGGGTGCTAGAACTAGGTTTTCACACCCTTGAGATATCTGAGAGGTTCGACTAGTCCCATTGTTTGTCCCTGCATGTAGGTCACTCCACGCACTTCCCTGTCCCTTACTCCCTACTACACTGCCTTCGCGCAACCCTAACCAGGGATTGTGGAGCTTCCGCGCTACTAGAGCCACACTCTATGCTATTACCCGAGATCTTATTTATCTTTCTATACCAATTAATTACCTTCATGTACTTGGATGTCTCATGTTATAATTAGTTATACACAACATTCATATAAGTTCACGCAGTAAATAAACAGTATGCTTGCAAATTATATCCAATCGTGCATTAAATTAGGAAAAGATACATAGAAATATAGTAAACCTTCTCTTTGTTGATTCCTTCAATGGTTACAGACTCAACTTTCCCTGCGCACTCAGCTGTGGACTACTAGGCCTCTGTGCACTCAGTTGCAGAGCCTTTCCCTACTCTACGACCCAAAGACACACTTTACACTGCTTCTCAATCAATTAGACCTCTCATGCTCTTCTATTCTATCTTCTCTATTGGTTATATTATACACTTAGAGCCTTGCTCTATTTATACAATCCCATGGTCTGTGGACCATGGTTAGGTCTATCCAACTGACATTACATTACAAAAACTAGGGTGGACAACCCTGTGCCTCTATTATAACTTCACGCCCCGCACTCGCATTTCGCGGAGATTTTACAAAAATATTTGGTCAAAACTTGTGCTTTAAGCCCCAAAACCTGCCTTGGGGGGATTCCATGCCCAACAAGCTCTTAAGTTGGGTTTCCGGTAGGAGCATTCATC